>JASKDV010103102.1:0-14652 GCA_032466395.1 Aegires albopunctatus | reverse complement strand
AAAGCAACTGTCCGTTGCCTTTTTTTTTAACATATCTCAACTCTGTATCAATGAATATCCACTCTACAGACTTAAACTATTCATTTTTTTGTTCCTTTCCTCTACTTCACAGGCATTCTCGAAAGGCTCCTGTATGTGCGCCCTGCAATCATGCTCCAAAGTCTACCTACAAGTGCCAACAAGTGACAAATAGGGACATGGAAGCAATCAATGCTACTTTTTACAGCGATGAGAACAAAATTGATCAGGACAACATGATCTCAAAATTCATTACGGAATGGTACCAAGAAGCAACGTACTAGAACTTCTGGTGAAAGTACGTTTTTTATTATGACTGTCTCTCGTGAAAATGTGAGGGTCTGTAAAGATTTTTTTCTGAAAGTGCTAGGAGTAGGACGCTGCCGCGTTGAAAACATTGCAAGGCATTGTGCAAACAATGAAGGTTTGCGAACTGAGAAAAGTTGTTTCAGGCCAAAAGGGATGCAGTCTCTACTTTTATTAAAACCTTAAAAGCCATTATGGCAGAAATAAATTAAAAATTTTTTTATCTACCATCAGACATTTTTTCTGTCAAGCAGCTATGGAAGATATATCTCACTGAGTATAAAGATCATCCAGTGCAGTATAGCTTTTTTTCGACGGATTTTTAAAAAGTTTCGAATTGGCTTTGGCTCTCCAAAAACTGATGCTTGTTCTTTGTGCGAAAGACTTCAAAATCAGCTGCGGGAAGAAAAGGATCAAGTAATTAAACAATCATTGATGACAGACCTTAGGGTCCACAAATAAAGAGGAAGTGCCTTTTACCAACTTGTGGATGAAAAAAGGCCAGGCCTTAAATCTTTCATCTTTGACCATCAGCAGAATCAGGTGCTGCCAAAAGTCCCTGATCAAATCGCTTATTACAGCCGGCAGTTTTATGTCTATAATTTCACTGTTGTAGAGATCAAAGCGGACAGTACCTTGACACCAGACAATGTCTTTGTTTACTCATGGAATGAAGATACATTTGCCAAAAATAGTTCAACATGTTCAAGTGCAGTTTTTCATGCTCTGAAAAATTCTAACATGGATGAAATAGATGGTGTGCATTTGGTTGCCGATGCGTGTGGTGGTCAAAATAAAAACTCTGCTTTCATTTACATAGCAGGCCACTGGCTTATGAAACATGCACCTTGCCATGTCAAGACTATTGACTATTGAGTTTCTGTTTCCAGTAAGAGGACATTCCTTCTTACCATGTGACAGGGTTTTTGGCGTGGTGGAAAAACAACTGAGAAAGATGGAGAGAATTTATTTACCGGAAGAGTATCATGCCGCCTTCAGGAAACAAGGAACTCTGCGCCTTGTGGGGGAAGATTGGGATGTCCTCGACTTCAAGGAAGTGTCAGACAGGATATTTAAAAAGCCGTTGCCAGTCAAAATTCAAGAGAACAAGCGTTTTTTCCTTTCCAGGGGCAAAAACATCAAAGTCCAGGCAGAGCCTAATTACCACAACATGCTGAATGTCAGTCATATAGTAACAAAAAAAGGACAGACTTTTTGCCAAAAAAAACCCTGTTTGTTGTGCCTGGTGTAAATGTCAGTAATGCGAAGATTGTGGATGTTATAAAACTTATGCTGGCAAATGTAGGAGAAGGGTGGGAATGGGAAGAAAATCCCTTTTTCGCATTTTTACGTTCAATCACCTCCAGGGACAGTTCTTCTCATGACTCTTCCTCTTTCACTTCCACAGATTCATCAGGGGAGGAGGAGCACTGTGACTGTCTGCAAGATGACAGCATCGTCAATACCATTTCATTTTTTTCTGGTTCATGTCAAGCTAGGGAGTGTTTCCCCTCCTGTTGCTCTGCTATCCCATTTTCACCCAATACATTTTCTTATTCTGTGTTAAAAATTTCATCATTTAGTTTCTGGTTTTTGTGAGATATTACATCAGTACTGGTATGTGAAAGGCAAACATGTTGCTGTATAAATGATTTAATTTGTGTTGTAAAAATTAAACGTATAGGGCTAATAGGTGCAGGGCATCTAGGCACTTTTTACAATGACATTTTACTCCCCTGGCCAACAGCAACACAGAACACACAGAACGAGACAATGACATGCCACCTGTTAGGGGTGAAAACAATTTTTTTTATGCGGTCTTAGTGGCCAGGTACTCATTCACCACACCTGAGTCAAGTGAGGTGAGCAGGATAAAGTGCCATACCTCAGTACACACAACACTGAAAAAAATGTACTTTCGGTGGGATTCAATTCCGAACGGACCCACCCAAATGATGACATTGTCACTACATTGTCAGCGTTGCTCGCTTCGACACACCTCCTCAAATACAGTCAAGACCGGTCTTAGCACGCAAGAGGAGGAGGCCAGGGTCAACCCTCTCACACAAAGAATCGTGAGGGCCAGAGTGGTTTGCAACAAAGAAGCAAAACTGGATTTTCTCAAAGAGGTAGAGGAAATTCCAGACCGCCTAGACAAAACATGACATGCCATAACTGTCGTGGACCATTCTTACATCCCGACGGATGTCCAGCTGCAGGACATCTGTGCAGAGTTTGTTTGAAGATAGGACATTACTCCCGTATTTGTAGGTCAAAACAAAAGCCTGTGAAGATCAACAATGTATCGAAAGCCTGTGACAACTGGACCGATAGCTCTAGTGACGAATCAGTCTTCCATGTCACCCACTGTTCCAAAATTTCAGCAGTCCACGCCACACTGCTCGGGAAAGAAACACTGTTCCTTGTTGACAGTGGTGCCACAGTAAATATCACACACACGTCGACATGTCCCACAAACTTGAAACTCAAACAGCCTTGTCCGAGGATTATGGCATACGGTTCAGACAAAGCCTTGTTTGTGGATGGATACTTTTCAACAGACCTTAAATATAAAGGCAAGAGAGCACATGCAAAATTCTATGTCGTAAATAGTAATAAGAAAACAGAGAATCTTCTCTGTGCAGACACTGCTCAAGCTTTGGGACTAATACAATTCGCATTCTCAGCTAGACTGAATGTGGATAAATATGTGAAATTGATGAGTTCCATTGCTGACAACTTCAAGGAACTGTTTGATGGTAAACTAGGATACATTAAAGACATGAAAATCAGACTGTATGTGGATCCTAAGGTACAGCCTGTTGCTCAACAGCACCGACGCATTCCATTCCATCTTCGAAAATAGGTGGAGGCAGTAATTGGGCCAACTCCTTGGGTCAGCCCTGTCATATCTGTGCTCAAGGAAAGTCAAGGTAAGTTAGGGTGTGCGTTGATATGATAAGCGCGAACCAAACAAAGCGATAGGTAAAGAAAAACATCCTATGCAAACACTCAATGACTTGATTGCTGATCTAAATGGTGCTACAGTGTTTAGCAAACTTGACATGACTCAAGCCTATCATCAGCTGGAGATTGACGAAGACTCATCAGATCACCACATTCGCGGCTCACGTTGGATTGTTCAGATGCAAAAGGCTGCTATTTGGAGTTAATGCAGCCAGAAATTGAAACCCACTATGAATCTAGATTCTCGAGCTCAGCTAGCTAGCTGAGCACATCCATCAACTAGGCCCCTAGCCTAGATTTCTAGATTTACATTGACATTAATTAAGGTAAAAATTTGATCATAGAACGAGATAATTAGAATAATGCATTGAAAATAGATTATCATCATTTATGAGGGAAGGACCTGTTTCTTTGAAGCTCTGGCACAGGAGAAACATTTTAAATCTGTTGGATGCTTTGCTGCAGGAAGGGGACATTCCATGGACCAACTGTATCTCATTTGGTAGTGACAATGCTAGTGTCATGACTGGTGTTCACAAGGTAGTGTTTTCCTTTATCAAGAAAAAGAACCTTGAGTGTTACCTGTCTGGGTGTACTCTACATTTAGTGCAATTAGCGGCTGAGAAAGCTGCAGATAAACTGCCATCTTCTCCTGCTGATCTTCTGGTGGACATCTACTACTATATGAAGAAAAGCAGTGTCCGACAAATGAACTTAGGGAAATATCAAGAATTCTATGGCCAGGAACAGCGAGGAATCTTGAAGCATGTGAGCACCACTATGGCTCAGCATTGGCCGATGTCTTGATAGGTTGGTTGCCGACTGGCCAGCCTTGAGAGATTGTTTTAAAGCGGAAAAGGAGAAGAACACAGGAACAGCTGCTAACAAAAAGGCATCCATAATTTATGAGAACTTGTCTCGTCTCTGTGCTCTGTTTTTAATGTTTGCTGTGAAGACTTTCCAGCCTTTTCTCACCAAGCACCAGTCAGAAGCGCCTCAGATCCAAAGTCTCCATGAGAATATCAACAAGCTTATGAGAGACGTCCTTCAAAAGTTTGTCAAGCCAAGTGGCTTGGTATATAAGGCTCCTTGTGATGTTGATTATAAGTCAGCATACAATCTCAAAGATCACAGGGACATCCAGGTGTGTTCTGAAGTTGAGGCCTTCTTGAAGGAAAATAATATTCCAGGCAAGAAGAAGGAAGATTTTTTCAAGTATGTCATTCAATATTATCAGTCAGTCTGTGACTACTTGATTGAAAGACAACCTGCCTCACAGCAATACCTTCTTGAAGAAAGTCACCTCAGCAAACCCCAGCAAATTTGTCGAAGGTGGCGCCATACATAATTTGAAGGGACTCATGAAAATGTGGTCCATTCTCATTCCAAGTGGCTCAAATCAGGATGAGGTGGTGAACCAATTGCAATCCCTTCAAATTGTGTTGCTGGAGAGTGAATCCCTGCCATCACCTTCAGATGGCATTGTTCAATTCTGGCGCAAGCTGGCTCGACAGGAGGATTGTGACAACAGAACTGCCTCTTTCTTCTTGGCCTGCTTGTTGTGCCCCATTCGTTTGCCAGCTGTGAGAGAGTCTTTTCCTGTGTGAGGAAAATTAAAACAGACCAGCGGTCACTGATGGGGATCAACTACTGGAGGCCCTCATTATCTGTAAACACATGCCAGGATCAGCACTGACCAGGCAGTTTTCTCCTGAAACAATTGCCTACCTCAAGGCCTCTACTAGCAGGCATCTTGCCCAAAATTAAACCCACATCCTCACTTTAGGTAGCAGGACAGACATGACAAGTATCAAGCTGTCAAAAGGGAGTTGAGATGCCCCTTTCCCACTGTGAGTCTCATCTGACAGCCATCTTTCCAGTTGCCCTGAAGTAAGTTCAATTCTCTGCTACTATGCTATAAATAATAAGTATAAGACAATGTATGTATTATATCCTTGTAACTTTGCCTTTGTGGAGGCCTGTTTACAGAGTTATGAAATATTGATTACCTGATTCCTAATCCTATCATTACTTTGTTGGCTCTTAGAAATTACGTGATGTCACAAAAAATAAGCATTTCATTTTCAAAATAAGCAAACTCCTAATTCCCCAGCCTGGAAAATAAGCAAAGTCAATTTTTGGGGTTGGCAAGTCTGTTGATGTGTAGTGTGAGTAATTTCCCTTGAATAAAAGGATACTTCCTGTTTACATCCAAAAGCAATGGTTGTCTGATTCTATTAGTGCGCAAGCCGTACGAGTGTAATCTGAATGCATCTGGCCACTAGCCGGCCATATAACATTGAATATAACAGGCGCAATAATGGATTTTTTGTGAAACTGAAAGGCAAGGCGCCCCATTTACTGGACATAGATGGTGATGTTTGTCATCATATTGACAATGTTTCAAAATGTTTTCCTCGTCAATTGATTCAGATTGCCATGTTTCGTCTTTATCGGATGACATTCACAATGATTTAGAGTACAGTGCTGACCTGAGGCAGTCTTTCTCAACATTATGTTAATATTGGGAATTAAATCTCTGCTTCCAAGGGAAAGAGCGAGTCACAGATGGTTAAAAGATGTTTTATGTGTGTTCTACTATTCATGGTTGTCTTCTTCAGACAAGCAATTATTTCATGTCACATAATCAGCATTTTTTAGCAAAAGAATGTAGTGATGGACAACAGAAAAGGAATCTTTGACATTATGAAGAAGTTGAAAAATAAAAATCTAACAATACCAGGAAAGGCCAGGAAGATGAGAATTTGTAAAAAAAATTTTGACTTTAAGAAGAAAACAGACATTCTTGTGGACATCACAATTTCTTTATGTCCTATGTTTAAGCAGTTTGTGTTAACTTTTGAGCAAAAGACTCCTGAAGTGAAAATTTTCAGGAATTTTCTTCAATTCTTTGTCAAACCAGAATTTATTAGAGAGTCAGGCAAAGAGCTCTCAGGCCTTGATCTTGCAAGAGAGGATATATTTTTTCCACCAAAACACATAGATGTTGGCACCTGTGCCGACAGTCTCAGCATGTTACCTAGCAGTGATTGTGATTCGTACAGGCAGTCTCTTTGCAAGCATACAAGAAAACTGCTGTTTACATGCATAAGAAATTTCCCCTCAGCAATCCTGTACTAAGGACCCTCTCCCTTTAAGTAGATCCAAAGGCTTTTGGTCAGGCTGACACAGCCATCATTCTGAAGAAGCTTGCCCAGTATTTGACATCATCTGTACATGCCCCAAATTTTGGACAGGAAATAATGAAGCTACAGTCAGACCTTGACATTTCTCCAGGTGGCTGTCAGCTTGATGAATGGTGGGGAAAGGTATTCAAGCTGAATAGATACCCTGCTGTTGAAAAGATTGTTTCAGCTTGCCTTTCAGCAGCTTGCCTTTCAGTTTTCACTGGACCAAGAGTTGAACAATCTTTCAGCCTGATGAATAATGTCATCACTGAGACTAGGTCATCAATGCTGATTTCCACCTATGAGGCCTTTCTATTTACAAAGTACCACCTATTGGCCTATAACCAGACAACCCTACAATATTTCAAAAGATCTGATCCATGGAATTCCCCAGTGGATACAGCACTGGCATATCACATGCAAACAGCAGTCTACAGAAAGAAAGCAACTGCAATGGACTCTAAAGCTCCTGAAAGTGCTCAAGATTCATAGATCAAATGATTATTTTCCCAATTATCTTTTTTTCTTTTCTGTTTCTTGTATTTCAGGGCAAACCTTAAAAGCTATAGTTTATATCGTAATCACTACTTATATTGGTTTTGTGTTGATTGTTTCCTCGTCGTTGAAATAGATTTGGAGATGCCGTGAAATTTTCAGACATTTTTTTAATGGCAATTTACAGGTCTGGCCTATGAATGGGTGATGTGTTGATACCGCAAAGCATGGATTTGGGGAGAGCGAAATGACTATATATGAGTGCATAGTGTGTAGTTGGGGATTGTTGTGATTAGCTGGTAGTTGCAGAAAGAGTTTTAATGTTGACATTGACAATGAAATCCTTCAATGGATGAATAGTCAATGTGAGGCAGGAATTTTGTGACTGGAAAGTCTTTAAAACAACAAGCCATTTGACTCCATAAAGAAAAGGGAAATCAATCTTTTAAAGCGTTGTGTGGTTGGTTCTACAAGTTCAAACGAACGTATAAGAACAATTCACAATACAGATACAGCCATCATTACAGCCGGCAGATGTGTCGTGGAATAAACCATTCAAAAACATCTTTGCCAGGCTGTACGACTAGTGGGTCATCGGCGAGCCATGTGTATTCACCAAAGGTGGTAATAGAAAGGCACCATAAAAAAAAAAAGATTCTGTGATGGATAAAAGAGGCCTTTTGACCCTTGAAAAAATTTGCAAAAGTTTTAAAAAGTGTGGAATTTCTAACTCCCTTGACGGAGTAGAGGACCATTTGTTCAATTTTAACCACTTGAGTAATCGACCCAAGTCGGGAATTGAAACGGGGTCGAATTCGACCCGAAACACCTCTCTTCCGTGCAGACCTATTTTCATTCAGCCTGGGACTTATTATTGTTGCAGCCTCCACGATGCTTTGAAAGAGAAACTGAACTAGCTTTGTGCGTTTATTCTAACGAAAAAGATCAATTTTTACCCCAAAAAATGGAATTTAAAGATGACCCATACGATGGAAACACATCAGAGGAAGAAATTGACTTTTAAAGTGATGAAGATTAATGTTAGTATGCCAAATTTATTGTCTTTTAGATATTTGATCGATATTTTCTGTTTACAAAAAGAGACTTGAATGTCTTGCTACAATGATAGTTTTTGTGTGTGTGCTCGGGAAAGGGAGGGGGGAGAGAAGAAAGGGTGATAATTTTTTCTTTCTTTTTGCACACCATATTTCAGATTTGGTTATTGATTCTGCTTGCATTGTCATCAAAATTCATTTTGTATCACTGACCAAGTGACCTAGGCCTAAAGTTATCTTACTAAAATTCTTATGACATTAGATCTAGATCTAGAGTGAGATTTATGGACCAACCTGCTAAATAATTTTTGTTCATTTATTTTATCAAACAGATACGAATGAGTCGGCTGACGAGGAACCTGGTCCAAGTGGGGATGCCATATTCTGGATGAACCTTGTAGGCTCAGATGCTGGTCCACCTGTCATAGAATTTACAGCAATACCTGGTCCAAAGGTCAGTCTACCTATTGACTCTGAACCAATTGATTATTTCAAATTGTTTTTGAATAACAGAATAATCAACAACAGAGTCACAGAGACAAATCGTTATGCCGACCAGTGGGTAAGCACACAGCCCGACTAACTGGAAAGCCATCCACGTTCTAGAGTCCATGACTGGATATAATAGGGAAAGACATCTGCCGAGGAAATTAGAGCTTTGTTATCAGTAATAATGAACATGAGCCTCAACAAAAAATCAAAACTAAGTGCCTACTAGGACAGCATCCATGAAAGTCAAACCATGCAGTGGTTTTTGGATCGTTTCAACCGGGATCGGTTTCAAATATTGTTGAAATTCCTGCATGGTTCTGAAGTGGTTTTTAAGAGGTTCTGGATGATGTTATTTCTAATGGTACATTCTTTCCTTCTAAATTATTTGTGTATCATTTTTCCCCCTTTAAGTTTTTCCTACCATTATTAGCACACTTCCTCTTCATCCTCTATATTATTTGGATGGGTTCTGTTTCTACAATTTTTCTATCATCTCTATAATAATTAGTATTGTAGAATTAAGTTATATAATATTCTTTAACCCTTAACTCTTTCCGGACATATGCCGATATATCAGCAGAATTTCAACCTGTTGCGGACGTATACCGAGAAATTGGCAAGACCAATCATCTCATTTTGTGATTTGTTTACAAAGTGTTTCTCATTTTATTTTACTCTAAGACTGTCTATAATCTATTCCCAGATAATAAACGAAATTGAAACTTCCGTTTGAATGCGTTCTTTTGCGTTGTGAATCAATTTATTACGATTTTACTTCTTTGTCCACATGTCAAACTGGAAGTGAAACGAGAAACGTAAACAATGTCAGCTGGTACGAGTGGTGTTTCAAGGCCTCGTAGGATTACGGGACAGCAAGCCATCGATCTTTTTCAATCCCTTTGGCTTGAAGAACAAAATGAAATTGATTCGTTTGAGGACGAAGAATGGGAGGATGAAGATACTAGGAGGAATAGACCTAGATCTAGATCTAGAGATAGAACTAGAATATCTAGAGAATCTAGCAGTGAGTCCGATGTAGATCTAGATCTAGATCCACAGCCTGATATTCCTAGAAAAAGAGCTAAGGTAGCAACAGGAAAAGGCAAAGGAAAAGCTACTAGATCTAGTGCTAGACCTGTACCTAGACCTGCACCCATTGATAAACAATGGGAAGAAATAGAAGGGGGGGGCAAACAATCTCAATTGGATCGTCTTTTTTTCGTGATGGGAATTCTGGACTTTTAGTTCATCTCAATGAAGATTCATCTCCACTTGATTGTCTTCTTACTATATTGTCAACTGATATCATTGACTCTCTTGTGAACCATGTGAATAGTTACGCAGAGATAAAGATTCAAAAGAACACTCCTTTACGGAAAAGATCTACGTTTGCTGAATGGGAACCCATTGGCCGAAAGGATTTTTTTTGTTTTATCGCAATAATAATAGCAATGGGTATAACAAAGAAGGGGGACATCAAGGACTATTGGGCAACAGTTGCCCATAAGTGTATGCCGTGGTACTCGGCAATGTCAGGAAGAACAAAATTCCTATCGTTCTACCAGTCAATGCTTCATGCCTCAGTCAACGATGCAACCGGGAATGCTAAAATAGAACCATTCATCAATGATGTGATCAAAAAATTCAAGTCCGCCTATTATCCGTATGAAAGCCTGTCAATTGATGAGATGGTGATTGGGTACAAAGGCCGTTTTCATGCCAAGCAATTCAATGCATCGAAACCTCACAAATACCACATCAAAACATTCGGTGTTTGTGATTCAAAGACCGGCTATGTTTACGACCTTCTTATATATTTCGGCGCCAACACGGCTTACAATCCTGACCTCGACCCTGATGCAAGTCATGCCGTCAAAGTTTTTGACAAGCTTCTGGTAGATGTTGGACGTAATCACCACATCTATGCAGATAGATTTTATACTTCCCTCCCTCTCATAAAATATCTGAAGGATAGACACCTGAATTACTCAGGAACAGTAATGATAAACAGAAGGAGATTACCTCCTCAATGAAAGAAGCCACTCAGTACAACACGGCTAAATTCATCAAAGATTCCGATGACGAAACATTATGCGTCATTTGGAAAGATAAGAAATCTAAAAAGCCTTGTGTTCTGCTAACAACAAATGGTTCAAACACCGTTGTTGATCTTGTTGAAGGGCAACGGGATCTTCAGAAGCCGACGATTATTCATGCATATAATACAAACATGAATGGCTGCGACCGAGTTGATCAACTCGTGTCATACTACGGCGCCCACAACCGTAAAACCATCAAGTGGTGGAAAAAAATATTCACATGGTTTCTTGAAATTATCCAAGTCAATGCCCATATTTTGTATTGCTTGTCACATCCTGATGCAGAAACAAAAATTACTTTAGTCCAATTCAAAGATTCCCTCATCGAAGACCTCACAAAATTATCTGGACGAGAAATTCCAAATGATTTTCGGTTCGTTGCTTCAAGGCCTGGACGAAAACCGAGAACACCAGTTTTAGAGGGAAGAAGGTTTGAGGGTGCTGTTCATCTGGTTGATTATGACGGAGGCGATAAGCAATGTGAACATTGCCGCTTGACGAAAAAGCGAAAACGTTCTAGTTTTTACTATGTTGGGTGCCCCGACAACCCCCCATTTGTGTCAAAAATCTTGTTTTAGGGCATACCACACAAATAATTGATTCCTTAGAACTTGGAATAATTACCTCGAAGGAAATTTATCTTGAAGTTGTTTTATGTTTCTTTCAGTATATTTAGTGAGATTTTACAATTTCTGTGTATTTGATTTGGATTATTCAACCGTTATGTTCTTGTTATAAAAATTTGATTATCTTCATCAATTGTGGTCCAATTTTCATAAAATAAAAACTGGATACTTTGTAAATGAATTACCCACCTGATGACATCATGGCAATGAGGACCTACCTCTCAGGGATTATGAAAAATCAACAGATACGAGGCATGAGAATTTTTTTGTGTTTGTTTTTGTAATATTACACTTTGATTACTTTTTTCTACTATAAATGACTCATGATAATGCTTTTCAATGCTCCTATCTTTCATCTGTGTTCAATTATCTTTCATTTGGTATATAATATGACTATGTGGAGTCAATATTAATGATACTAGACAATAATTACTGACGTCACCCACATTTAACATTCCGCTTACTAAGTGAATTACGTCCACAGCCCAATTTTTTTCCGTCTTGAAAGAGTTAACCAACGAACAACTCAAAGTAATGAAAACAAGATTATTCGTAATCGACAAACTCGTGACATCTCATGTCATGAAAAACGCTTACGGCTTGATTCATCAAAAATGTTACGCTGACAGTGACATCGAACCAACACCAAGCAACAGAGAGTGTTATCATTAATATAAGACAAGGAAGATCAAGTCCAAATATATTCATATCTTAGGTTAGTACAATCACAAACAGACCAAGAAAGCAATCAATGCCTTCTACAATTATTTCTTTAACCATTATGATGATGACAAAGATCAATTGTGGGCTGTTTGCCACCGTTTAGGAAGCATAGCAAGTATACAAACATGGATGCTGAAGCATTTCACAGAATCCTTAAAATTGTCTATTTTCAGTCAAAACAGAACAGACGGGTTGACATACTTTTGCATGCACTACGCCCTATTACAACATACCACAGACACCGTAGTTGAACAATTCATAAAATCAGTCAAAGGTAAAGTCACATTTCGCACAAGAGAACTACGCCAACAAGACGAACTAGCAGATAATATCATACCAGACACCATTGTACCTGACGAAAGTCATGTAGATGGTGAGTGGCTTGTGCCCTCAGCATCAACAGGAGTACTTTACAGAGTTTCTAAAGTTAGTGATGACTCTTAACTGCCAGTGTAGATTGAAATGTAGTGAATGCAGCGTTTGTGTCTGCATCATGTCTAAATGTGACTTTGCTGATTATCTTTCCCATAAACATATTGCATGCAAGCACATTCATGCAGTACAAATGAAAGTAAGTCCAAGCAGGACTCAGGTGCACAACAAAGATGATCAGAGATCTGAAAATAAAGTAGATTATTATTATGCTCCACTTTTGCTCGACCCATGCAAATGGTACAGACATCTTTGAAGACAACAAGCTTTTAGATAACAGGCTAATCTTACAATGACCACTGATCTTATAGAGAGGACACATTTCACAGCTGCTAAAAAGGCTATGCTTCAATATATCAATTCTGCATTAATGGCGGATAGGAACAGCTTGCAGTGAAGAAAATGAAGTTCCATCCAAACAAGAACAACGAAACACGGGTGTCACTTTTTTATGCAACCAAGTCCAACCACATAAGCCAAATAGTGCAACCACGTATATCGCGAATCCGGATATCCGGAAAAAATCTGAAATCTGGCACTAATGTTCCCTGCGGATTGCGTGGGGATGATGTCGAAGATACCAGATGCATCGAATGTGAGGTAAGATCTTTTCTCTCAATCCCTCTTTGAATGTGCCCCTGGTTCGCTGTCTGTATATATACAAATGTATTCTCTCTTTTCCTCTAATCCACTCTCTTCCTCTTTCAATTTATCTCTATATCTATCTCTCTCCTTTATCTAACTGTATGTGATTATTTCATCATTAAATGGTGGCGTAGGGCTGATATCTGGGCTGCATCCAGATTTATTCATTTATGTATACTAAAGTTGCCAGCCACAATCACCAACCACTTAGAATCATATCATAATAAAATTAAGGCGACTCCCAATGAAAAATTATCCCTTTCAAGAGACCTTGAAAATTTCATAGCTTATAATTATAAGATGTCAAAGACAGCATCTCATAGAGGCCAACTCAGTCAGAGTTGATCATCGAGATGATGCCTCAGTCTCTCATGATATGACATCTTGTCTATCAAAGTTTGCTGCCGCACATGTCAAAAATCAGCTGACTTGTGCACGAAAGACTTCTATGAGATAACTGCAAGAGATGGTCTACTGTTTGTGCTTCTTATAAAGAAAATTCTCATGACACAACAGTGGATTCATGCTCTTGAAGTATTTTCAACCAGATGTCGAGACTGCCATATTTTTGCCCACTTCCATTTTAATTTTCAGATACTCTAAGAACATTAGCATTGCATTCTATAAATTTATACAATGTACTTATTCTGCTAAATTGATTAAAATACGCTCAATCAGATGTCTGAATGCGAAAGTGGAACTTCCACTGGAAGAGCAAAGGGAAAAAGTGTCAGTGCTCTGCGGGGGCACTGGTTAATGGTCAATGATCCAGAAAAGCATGAGGAAATATGCAGGCAACAAAGGGAGAGGGAGAGGGAGAGGCAGAGGAGGGTGGATATGAGAGTGCATTGGGCTACTGGGACACAGGCAGCTGATGCTGACAAAGAGACCTTTCTGGCTAATCTGAGATAAGGACAAAGTTTCTCTAAAACAATGTTTTAATATAATGAGAAATGGCCCTATATGCTTCATGATACATAAGGGAGAAACAAATTTTATTTTTGCTTCTTGCATTTTTCAGGGTGATAAGCCGTCGAAGCCGTCTCAGGTATATAATGAAATATTGTCGGAAGACAAGGATAGGGCTTTCCAGCGCCTCACCTCAGCCGCGGGTTACCTTAAAGGGGATGATGCCAGAAGAGAGAAGGCTGCATAGGAATGCAAGGAGGAGGAAGGCATACCTTTCCAAATCTAAACAGGTTTGTAGAAAGGTATCTATCCTGATTAACGAGCAATTTCCTTTGTCCACCATTGGTTTGTCATGTATGTTTTAAATTTATCTGTATTTGATTGCTCATCAGAAAAAAGTGGCAGACAAAAAAAAAAAAGCAAGCTGCTTATATGAGGTTGTGTCGTCTAAAAAAGAAACAGCAGGTTGGGCAGACCATCCCAAATGCCACAAGCACTCCATATACGCCCAGTGACCTACGACGACTTTGCAGCGCATGCAGACGGGTTAAGGATGCAGTCACCAGCTCCAGTCTTCATGTCTGCTGAACATCTGCTCTTGCATACATACGAGGTGAACCTGTGGCCTCTTCATATCCTGGCTCAACAGACCCACAAGCAAGAGAGATTCTCCAAAAGTTTCAGCCAGTCATCTTGA
>JASKDV010102991.1:0-14654 GCA_032466395.1 Aegires albopunctatus | reverse complement strand
TTTCATGGACTCTGAGATAACCCTAGTGGTTGACTGAGCCCTTAAACTTCAAATAACTAACTAACTAACTAACTATTTCCTGAGAGGGATGAATAAAGTATTATTATTATTATTATTATTATTATTATTATTATTATTATTATTATTAATATTATGTAATTTTAATTAGAGCATAAAAGAGCAGTTTTCTATGAAAAATTCTTTTTTCAAATAATAACTGTCATTAAACTTACTGGTACTTTTATA
Source organism: Aegires albopunctatus (assembly GCA_032466395.1). Taxonomy (NCBI): domain Eukaryota; kingdom Metazoa; phylum Mollusca; class Gastropoda; order Nudibranchia; family Aegiretidae; genus Aegires; species Aegires albopunctatus. The sequence goes on along the minus strand of JASKDV010102991.1, from coordinate 14,408 downwards.
AAATTAAATAAACCAAGAAAGCCTTTTTGAAGTGCCTTATTCCAATTCAAGCAATTGCTCATACAATATGGATTAACGGCTGTACTTATATAGATAGGTCATTATGTATTATTACTATTATGGCTTTTCATAGTTTATGGTGTTTCTGCATTTTATAGTTGTCTAATGAGTATTTTGCCTAAAACTTGTAAAAGAAAATCTTTTATGTTATAAGGTTGTAACAGGTTTTTAAAGTTTTACAGATGTAAAATGACTAAAATGATTTCAGTTCACTCTCAGGTCATACTTTTGATAGAATGATAATACGAGTCATATCGCTAGTGAAAGAGTTAGTTAATCTTTTTCTGACTTAGTGATAATTTTTGAGGCAGGAGATGCCAATAATGCCATATAACAATTTAAGTGTAATTTTTTTAATTTGAGCGTCATACAAAGGTACAAGAGATGGCGCATATAAATCTCACCTCAGCCATTGTGATCCCTTAAGTTCACTGCAATAGCTTAACTTGACTCCAATGTATAAATGAGTACCTGGCTGTTGATGTTAAAGATTGGTGTCCTTGTCCACATGCTGCAAGTCATGTTCAATTGTTCCATGATGCTTGGAAAAACTTCTACTAGAATTTCTTATTTTCTTAAAATGAAGAGAAAATGAATTCCAACTTGCTCTTCATCTCTGTTGGTTATTGAAAACAAGGCAGTTTAAAAGACAAATGTAACCAATAACTTGAAACTATGGTATGAGAGGCTTCAATTTAAGAATCATATTCTACATCATCAAATTTTGTAATGTATTCCTTAAGAGCCTCATGTCATGTTATAAATGGCCTACAATAAACCCTAAATTGTTGTTATCATATTTTAACTTGCGTGCCTGCACAAAAAGTTTGTACAAAAATGCATGTTGTTATATAATTACCCCAGTCTTTCTCTTTTCAACTTAATTGTATATGCACATTTCGTCAAGAAATAAATTTGACTCTACACCTTGGTTTGTTTCTTTGATTGATCATGTAAATATTGGTTTTGTTCAAAATTTAACAAGCTGATGGACTGAGACTCAAATGGTTCTTCCGACAAATAGTGCAATTTTAGTGAAAACTACATTCGCTGAAATTCCCATAAATAGTTCATTGTGCTAAGTAGCCTACTCAATTTGAAAAATTAAAAAAATCAGATGTTATCTTTTGACTGAAGGCCAATAAGCTGAATCCATAATATTAAAAAGTTTAATTTGAAAGTAATAAATATTTTAATATTTTCTATCACATACTTGTCTGATTTTTTTTCTTATAAAAAAGTTATGAGTAATCATGTAATCTTGTGTTGTCTGTAAGCTGGGCTATAAATCTTTTAACTATTTTTACTTATATCTAGTTCTAGAGATGGATGGTGTCAAATAGAAGCAAGATCTGCCTTTGTCACTTTTGTGCCTTGTCTCTGATCAGCAAGGCTTGGTGAATGAGTGAGCTTTTGATATGGATTTTGAAATCCTTTTTGTCTTATTTATGGAATTAACTTTTCATCCAACTGTAGCTTCCTCATTGGCAAGAAATGTATGATAGACATAATTAGTTAGGCCATTGGAAAATGTTTAAAAATTAAATTACATAAGGATAAAAAGATAAGAGATGAAATTTATCGTCAGTATCTCTGCACTAAGTGAAGACTCGTGAACTTTTCATCAGTTAGCCTTCATTGCCTTCAATAACCCCTACTAAATTTTTCTATTCAATATTAAAGTTATTACAACTTATTAATACAAGCATCTAAATTAAACACAAAGTCATATCATCGCTGTCGCAAGCATTGCACTTAAATCCAATTCTCAGATTATGGACACGCATAATGCTAGTGACACCCACAATATGCTTTTCATCCTTTGTGATATGATTTGAGGTCTTTAATTTTACATAAGGTAGAGTTTATAAAATTTAGGTACATTTAAGAACATGAAAAAAGCATGAGACAACAAAAAGATCAAGGTAAATTTATTTTAATAAGGCAGTTTGGTCATACAGATTAAATTGAATGGTGAAGATGAAAGCATGATTTATTTAATTAGTTTAGACATGCAAGTTTCCTTTCTCTCAGATCTTTTATCATATTTCTTTTTATTTCTTATAATATGACTTATTAATTCAAAACAATCTTAAAGTCAAACAGTTAATTCTACAGTAACAACAATCTCTTTAACGTCCCATGATACAGTAAAACATTAATGAATGAATATTTACAAAGTTAATAGAGACTTTATCTTTGGCATTTGATATAAACCCAAATGATTTAAAGTGGACAGAAAAGTGTCTGGTGGGCGGGCAACAATATCAAAGCTTTCAGATGATGGCTTTGGGAATCTTGATAGCGTCACTTTATGAAGATGGAGGAATAAAGGGAGAGAATCATATTTCAAATCTGATACCTGATGTAAGGGAAGAGATAACTTGGCTGGCAATCTCTGTAGAAGAAACAATACATTATGGTTAATGACAGACCCTTTGAAATATATATATCTATAAATTCCTTTGTGAGAGTGTGGGTGAAAGTTGGTCATTGATTTCACCAAAACCGCTTCACAAATTGTTCCAAACCTTGCACTAAAGATAGGAAGCAACCCAAAGCCATGTAAGATGGTGAGATTTTTTCAATCAAGTCATTTCTTAACTAATGACAAATTATTTTCTCTCCTCTATTCCATCAATGCAAAAGCCTTTTTGAATAATTCAGATATAGCAGTTCCTTTTCACTCCATCAAAGAAAAGAAATAAGCGGTTCATTGGTACATGAATCATTACAAGTCATATGGTGTGAATTGTAAAGTATATGAGAGATTTAGGGGTGTGAAAATAATTGAGTTATCTTTGCAATAAATAGGTTATCTTCTAGATCTTGATTTAAAAATCAGAAAAGCAAGCTGCAGAAGTAGATCTAGATTATATATAATTCTAGATATAGACCAGAAATTAATTTTGGTAAACTAAAAGAGGACCATGCCCTAATGTTAGTTATCTCTAAATCAAAATCTAGACCTAGACTGGATCTACACTTTTGTAAATGCACTCCCAGTGACACAATCCATCCAAAGACATAGAGCCACACAATTCAATACAAAAAACACCACTTCTGATTTGAAAAGCAAATGATTTCAAGAGAAAAAAATATTTGTTCCATATCAAAACTAAAATTATTGTATACATTAGGCTTTGTGAAAATAGGTAAGCTAAAAATCAGGCTCGTGTCACTGGGAGTACATCCACTCTATATCTCTTTCAGCTGAAAGAATCAAAATTTAATTTATAGTCATAATCCTAGATCTTGATTTACATTCCATTAAAAAATGGATGAGTTTTGTTTGTTCTTGCCTTGTTTACATTTTTGGTCTTTTTTTCGTGGTGTAGGCTTAGGCAGCTCCTTAGACTCTAGGTGACTAGCTCTACCAATAATAAGATTCATTGCCTTCTGCCATTCCTTTGATTCGTTCCCCCATTCAATCTGGCCCTCGGCTTTCACAACATTTTTTCTATGAGTTGTATGATCCACACGGTAGAAGTAGAAGTAGAAGAAGCAATGGAAAAAAGAACAATCGAAGTTTAAAGGCCTAGACATGACTGCTGAAGCAGGTTTCTTCTTCCCTACACCACTTTTTTTTCCCCTGTTTTGGAAAGCACTCGCATAAATATAATGATAATCTTGAGTTCTTGAGGTAAACTCCTGTAGCATGAACGGATTTCCATTTAAATTTGATAATAAACATAAATTCTAGATCTAGATTTAAATATTGTACATAAGGAAAGGAGAAGAGAGTAGTATGATGAATAGGCTGAGAGAATATTAAAATTTAAAATGATTTTTCCTACTTTGCTATTCAACTGGATAGAGAACGACTAGATCCAGATTAGATCTATTCAAACTGTTTTTAAAGATTAAACAAAAACGAAAATACACTACCGAAGGAAAATTTGCCTTATGATTCGAAATGCTATCGAGCCACAGCAACGCTAAAGTAAATTTAATATCAGCATGGGAAAAAAATCGACCCACATGGAAGACAAACCAACAACATCCATTCACAAGGCCAATGCTGTATCCACACGGCCAAAATGTCATGATCTTATAAACGCTAAAATAATTATATAGCATGTTGTCAATAGAGTTGTAAACAAATGAACTTGTCATTGATGTACTACAAGTAAAATGTATGCACACAATCCTTTTAACCTTTTGTAATAAATTGTGGTCCTAAACATGCTTGGGACATAGGCTTACATAAATGAAAAATTTCATTTTACAAAGCTTTCAAGTGGTTTAGCCACCTATTTTGACTGGATGAATGTAAGATATTAATCGTTGTCCATTCAGAATCATCTAATGCTCTCCATTCAATCTGCTAACATATTCATGTTATGCAATGATGTAATTGCCTTCGATTCTAGATTCCTTTCTAGTCTATATATTGTACAATGAAAATGATTGAAAGTAGGCACTTTGTCCCCATTTTCCTTTGAAAAGATCTACCGGACATGTGACTTTGCTGCCATGCTTTAGGTCTACTCAAACTCGCTCTACCAATCATAAGTTAAATCCATATTCTGGCTACTATTTGAGTAATATGTTATTTGAAACATGTTATACTCTATTGGTGGCTACACTTTCAGTTTGTGGGTGACAATAACAGATCATTTATGACAGGTCACCTAGCCTAAAATTATGAGCATCCAGTGACTGGCAGTGACTTTTAGGAGAACTCTTCTCTGGTTAAACTCTGGTTAAAATATCAAAGCTTAATAACTAGAAGCTTTATCTTCCGGCCTTGGGCTTGATCTATATTTAGCATCTGGCAAGAATAAGCACTTCGAATAATAATAATAATAGCAATAGAGTGCATTTAAATAGCGCCTAATGCCAAGACCTGTAACTGTTTAAAGTACATAATCATGACAATTATACTCTACAAAATATTAAGATTATTAAATTAAGATTTATGTAGTTAATCCAATTGTTACCTGCTGACCAGGAATGGCCAAATGAGGTGGAGTTGGAAAAGGCAGTCCCATCACATAATGAGTGAGTCCAGAGTAAATGTTATCTCCAAGGACGGGACTTAGGAAATGACTGAAGAAAAGTTCACAACAATCCCATTTATCTGAAGAATTAAAACAACACGTTAATCTATCAGGATCTGGATCACCTGCAAACATGGGTAGCTGATTGGGACATTTATTCCAACGCCCAAAAATGTTACGTAAAATCTATAAACAAAAAATCTGATAAAGACTACACCAACTAAGGAAAAAACTCACCCATATCTTAGACTTCAGTTATCACATGATCTTATATGGAATAAGTACATTTTTAATATCACAAGAAAAGCTAGTTAAACTCTAGGATTCCTGACATATACAAAATTGCTCCAAAGAATGCAGAAAAAATGCTTACATCTCAGCTCATTGGCCCGATTAACAATGGAGTATGGATCAGCAATATGACATCATTCTTAAAAAAACATATCAACTAGCTCGAACTAATATATGTGAAGAGTCAGCCATGTAAAAGGAACAATAGCTGTGATCATTATGTTGAATACATTGCATGAAATTGCAATAGACATAATTATAAGGCATATAAAGTAAAGACACAATTGCAATGACAAAATCAAGTTTTATCAGTGGAGCAAAATAAGGGATGTTGTTAATAATGTCACTCAATTATTCTTTACAAATGGCCATTAAAAACCTTATGGTCAACAAAGTGGTAGCTATTCCAATGTACATCTATCAATTTGTCAACATTCTCAAGCTTATCAATCTTTAGACAGATTTTTCTAAATATACAAAATCAATGGATCACAATTTAAATCATTATCATTATCCAAACCATTCTTTCTGCTATTCCTTCCCCTCTTCCTGGTCCCTTAATACAGGGGAGGTAACATAAATACAGTTTTGTTTTGTTTTCAGCTACTCATCTTTTGCTCTCTCACAATAGTCACAACCTAGTTTACATATGACAGCATGCCCTGGGACACATCCCTTATCATAACTTATGGTAAAGGAGATTTGAAAGAGATTTTGTCATTTCTATCATTGTAGACTGCTCTAAAGAAATCATTTTAACATTTAAAATTTCAGGAACAACAGTGCAAATCTTGCACTTTGTAGTTCTTACAAATTTAAGTTCATTGGTTATGTTGATAGGTCTTAAATCGTTTAATCATTGATGAGATTCCAGATTTAGTAATATTCTACTTTATGGTTTGTACATCAAAAATGTTATTATATACTGTGGTCTTGACCCTAGAACCTGGTCTAAGGAGACAAGAACAGCAGGCTCTTAGGTAGAGCAATTTCTTAGGAGAAACCAAATTTTGACGGTCATATCCCTTGCTTAACATTTTTGTCATAAACCTGTTTTCTTTGGCTAGGTTTTGATATCCTTTATCCGACCAACAAATTTTCAAAACATGAAGAATCTTTGACCATGCCGGGGAAAACCGTAATTCACTTCCACGACCGTCTCTCCAGCATTTTTTCGAACCCCAAACGGTCGGTGGTTTTCTCAATTTCAGTCGTTTTTAATTATTTTTTAATATTCTCTGCGTTGTCTGGGGACTACGCAATTTTTTCCCTGGACAGAACATATATTTGATATTTTATCACAGGTATTTTTCTGAATAAGGGTAAATTCGTTAATATGTTATTGGTCCTAAAAAGTTATTCTCAAGTAATTTGTTAGATTTTTCAGAAACTAGCAGTAAAGCTCACATAGAAAAAACTTTATCATACAAATAACATTCGTCTGTTTTTCAATGGAAGAGAATAATAGAAAAGGGGTTGCTGATAATATATTTGAAATCTGAAGATTTTTTACCGATGCGTTATTGAGATAATGGAGCTTAAAGTTGATGAAAATAAATATGGATTATTACAGTATGGCTGCATCGCTGACCCGACTTTTGACCTCTGCGTTCTTTAGCATGCCCTTCTTTCTCCGCTCTGCACGTGCAATTTGCAAATTGTGTGTTAACCTGTGTTATGACTTTACAGTAAGCTATGCACTGAATTCGTCATTATTCCAAAGCCAGTTACTCTAGTTAGATGATACCAGTTCAAGGTGGGCTGTATTGCCAAATTTGTCGTGAAAAGGGTGACCATTCACTGCTTTGTCTATTGTACCAGTATTTATTGAGAAAGAAACTTTAGGATAGGAAGTCTTGATAATATATCCTGATTCACAGTTGCTGGAAGTTAATTCTTCTGTACCAATAAGGTCTGTTCTTAAAGCCTTTTTTGTGAGAGGAATTTACTGTCAAAATACCGAAATATCAATCTTCTATATGTGTTATTTTGCTAAACACTGCTTCTTTTGTCTCTTAGGTCATTTACTTTTAGAGGAACAGGAGAATTCCTAACATACTGTGTCATTCCTTTTGGAATTGTAAAGTTTTATGTTATAGGAGTTAATAGTTATAGTATGAATATACTGCATTCTGTGATTGAGAGAGTAAAATAAGGTCTTGTGTAGTTAAAGGAAACCAAATAGGTAGCAGAGAAGAAGATGACAATTAAATATAACAGTAATATTCTTATTCTAGGGTTACGACGCACAACAACTGGTCAAAAATAAAGCAATATTTGTTTAATCAGCCAGCCTAATGTATGGGTTGATTAGAGTACTAAATCTATTTTTTACTGTAGTCAATCTCAAGTGTCTCGTGTATTCAAATAAATTAAATCTTCAAAATAGTTAGTTATTAGACCAACCATTAAATGGAAATTCGTGAAAAATGAAATAAATAGACAAAAGCATAGTGTTTCTAAATGTCATAAAGATACATGTATATAGAATAATATACTTTACACTTCGTTTTAAGCAAAGAAGCAATGACAACCCTTAACTGACGAATAAACCATTGCCAATTTAATGACTTTGGGATACTTAAAAACATACAGTCAATAATAAAAGTAATATTCATCCTTCGACCGTAGAACAACCATACCGTAACGAATTGCAAGTCGCCATCAACTTAGAACGACCAAACCATGAAAAACCGGGCATTCATCATTGGAAGATGCTTGAAATCTCGCTTTTTACCGGTACGGTCAAACTCGGTCAATTACGGACTATCCCACTCTGTTCGAACAATTATGGCTGTATTTATCTCAGTTTTGTTTTGTATTTATCTCAGTTTTGTTTTGTATTGTCTTGTTGTTATTTTTTATTTTTAGTTATTTTTTAATTATTTTTTTAATTTAAAACATGCTTGTCAGATCTCTTATAAAGAACCAAGACAGATTTATTTTGTTCCCAGCATAAGTGTTGGTTTAGACTGTCAATTTAACGACATATAGTTCAAGAGGGTATAGTGTATAAAATGTCTAATAAAAATTCAAAGAAATTAAAAATTTAATAATAGTACCAAAGCCTGAGTTCAATAATAGAGTAAACTCACATTTATTAACTGTTAATTGAACCAAGGCAGATTGCGTTTCCCTGTTCTCTGCAAGCGTATTCACTTTATATGTAACTTTTGCCAATGCTCTGTCATCTCTTAGTGACTTCTCGTCTTTATTGGAAAGTTCCTTTTCTAAAACCACACTCTGGGGAATTAAAGTCAAATATTGAAATAAATAAAGTGTATATTCACTCAACAGTTCACCCCCTATAGGAGCCCCACACATATGAATTCCAAACTTTTTGTTGAATTTCTCAAATCTTGCCTGAATATGAGGGCAATAATTTCAAAACTTCCGATGTTTTGTACAATTGATTTCTGAAGAGATATTTGCAGCTAAAAGTTAAACCATGTGATGTCACACACAACTCACTCACGTAATAAATGCCAAGTCTTTGAGAAAAGATCATCCACAATACATCAATCTATCCAACATGTTGGATTGCCTGTTAGGAGCAACAATTCAGACTAAAAGTCCAATCTTTTTTTTTTCCATCCACATCACTACAGTGAAACCTCGATATACTGCCAGCATTTGTTCCAACAAAAAATTGGCGGTATAGCAAATTTGGAGTTATGCCAGGGCAACAAGATTTCTGCTGTTATTTGGCTTCAAATCAAATACTACATTATTTTTATTTTTCTCTTAATCATTGACTGTGTTGGCAGTGTATCAAGTCATATTTTATTGACTTTGTTAAAGAATGTTTGGGCCAAATGTTGGTGGATGGCATTTGGTGATATATCGAGACAAAGGTAGAGTTTTATATAGTGGAATTTTTGTGCCAAGGCCAAAGGATGGTGGTAGGCGGGGTTGGCATTAAATAGAGGGGCAGTACATTGGGGTTTCACTGTAGTTTTGAATGAAATCTTTCCAAACCAACAGATTGCAGCCAAATAACTGTTTGGAATGAGATATGTAGGGCCTGAGAGAGTCTGAATGATTAGAGTTCTTCTTAGAATGACATAGATATCTATTTAGTCTTGATCACAACCAAATCTACATTTGATATTTATGCATCCGGTATTTTCATATGTAAAATTAATGCATTGCTTACATATCTACTACCCAATAACACCCTGACAACATTTTAAACTATACATAAACCTTTTCTCATCTCACTGCTGCTTCAGTCACACACCAGTCAGACCAAGTTAGTTTGTCAGACATCTGTTAAACTTCAATTAATTTGATCTAATCACCTTCCGATTTCTGTTTTGCTTTAAAACATTTTTGAGAAATGTATAACTAGATCTAGCATATATGTCAAACCAAATAGCTAAAAGAAGTAAAAGTGCATTTCACCTAAATCATTGACATTGTTATTTCGGTGAAATGAAGCCCAAATAGATTTTACCTAGAATAAATGAAATATACAAATTAAAGTAGAGATGCATATTCTATTGGAATTTAATAATCCATTAATCATAATATGTTAAGAAGTAAAAAGCTTTGATATAGAAAAAGGTAAACAGCAATGGAGAATATTATGCTTTCATTCTACTAATTGAATAATTTCTTAAGAGTTATTTCAAGATAAACTAGAAAGATATATACTCACTATTTCCCTATCATGTATGAAATCTCTCACAATAGTAAGCTCAATTTCTTCATTTAGTTTACACAATGGAGGACCAACAGTTATAGCCCTGAAAACATGGAATAATCAAAACTCACTTTGATTTTCAAAATACACATTGAAAAGTGAGACATTTGACTTGAAGATTGCTAAAATTATAATGCTAAACCACAAAACTTAAGTTAGTAGCATCTTTAGACCCATCTTTAATCAATGCCCATTTTAATCAGGGTAGAGTGAGATCAATTTGTTAAGAGGGCCTTTCTCGAGACTGAAATGCCAAAAATCAATCAGTTGGGAATCAAACTTAACATTTCTCATCACTCATCCATCAATACTTTGATATCAATTAATCATAGGTGCTCGTAAGTAATATCAAAAAAAAATTAAAATCTAAAATTAATCTAAAAATTATTGATCTTTATATCAATGCATAAGTTTGATATCGCTGGTGTCCTGATTACAAAACATTTACCAGTATCCACTTTTACTTTTGATAGATGGTAGTGTCAGTTTATGGTGAACTCTTTCAGAAATCAATTAAAATAGGCATTTGCTAATGCTAACTCATACTCACAGAAAAGTAAGATAACACTTTTTATGTGCATTTGCATGTCTGATAAATTTCAATAGTTCCTTTGCTGCCATCTTGTTCTTTGTAAGCACGGTCATGCCACTATGGTAGCTGCATAAATGAGGAGATGAAATTGCACAAATGAAAAAAACTCTTCTGGTGAATTTCTTAAATTAATCTTTTTACTTTTTACTCAAATTTTTAACTCATGTGTGTTGCAGATGAAGAAAAAAAGGCATAAAAATGAAAAATAAAGCTTGCATCAAATCTTTGATTAAGTCTGTTTTAAAACGATTAAATCTTTATCTTTCATAAAATTCATGTTATATACACAGGTTTAAATAATAAAATGAGGATATTTTTGCTCCCTTCATTTCATCAGCATGAATTACAAAAATCTCCATTTTTGACAACATCAGAGTCAAATTTGAGATATAAGCTAAAGATGGACATAACCATAACGACAGCGGTATCAATGGAATATTAAGCCCCTCCCCTTTTCTTGTCAACCAACCACTTTCCATTAAACATGTGGTCAAAAGATTGACACAAATGAGTGGACAAGAAATCAGATTGATGAATTAAATTGCACTGAGCCTGTTAAAGAGATGTGGTCTTTCAATAAATGTAGCATCTCAGTTTTATTGTAATCCTATTGCATGATTCATGGATGGACAGGTCTTTTGAATAGACCTTTGATATCATGTGAGTAATGTTGAGGTGATCCCGTGAGGAGCCAAGGTAAAGCTAATTCAAGGAAAATAGACTTAGCTGAACACAAAGTAAAATGATTTGTCTTGCCTAATGAAATATGATGTAACTTAGTATGTAAAAGATATTGAGTTGAATTTTCATGAAGAATAAGATTTCTCCATATAACGAAGTGTATGCAAAATTTGATGCAAATTGGTGAAATAGAGGCAACATTTTCTTAGTCTTCTTAGTGTTTATCATCATTCCTGCCATCATTAAAGGATGAGAAACGATTCTCCATCTATGATCACCATCTTCTCAAAACGATTCTACAACCAATCTCTATTATACTTCCCATATCGTCATAAATTCGATATCATACAAAAGTGCAAATTCCAGGCTTTCTTGTGATAGAGATATCTAAAAAACCTTAAAAACGATAAATGTTCGTATTTTAAGAAAAAAGTTACATTCAAAATATTTTTACTTCTGAATTAAATGAACTGTTTAATGAAGAATGTCAATAATAACATTTTTTGAAAATCTTATAATTATACTGTTATAATATACATATTATATACTCAGTGAACCAAATGCAACCAACTTTCTTCTTCAAATAAACTGACAAATTTCAACTAGGTTGAGAATTACTGTCAATATGCCAATAAAACAAACAAAATAAAATAAAATAAAATAACAAAATAAAAAATAACAAAATAAAAAATAAAAAACATTATTCGAAGTACATGTATTAAATATTAGTATTATATTAGCTTTGAAAGCAAATGTCTCACAAAATACTCATTTAAATACAAATTTTCTTCGTGAGCCATTAAAACAATTTAATCTACGCATTATGTTTAAAAGGGAAGGAGATTGATTGTAACTTAGAGTAGCAATTGCAATACTAGCAAGGCTTGTCAGAAAAGCTTATCTAACAAATAAACAGCTGGGTCTCCATACTGTTGAATGACTTGTCTCAGCCTCATCTTCCAGCATGATATTGCTGTTCTGGTTTCATCTTGATTTACCTGGTCCAAACTATGACAATTTTTTGTTTAAGAGATTTCTCGGTGAAGGACTCTCTAATTTGAGTATACCTTTTCACTTAAGGAATTCTTTAGAAATCCTTATTTTTTTTATAAGCATTGATTTTTATTATTATTTTAACTGAACATTGGCAACAATCGAGTGTTTTTGCAATTGTATGCATAACAATCAGTTTCAAAATTGAAAATAGCACTCTATGATCTGCTTTTCTCAAATTCAAATCTGCTCAAATAGATCTTTGAGTTAATCTAATTATCCGACAGTTCTAATCATTTTAACAATAAAATTTGAGGCATTGCAAGGTGTCAAGAGTTGCAATCCAGATTTTTTGGTGTGTTATGTGAGATTTGATATTTGGATTTTTAACTGGATTTTGTAAAATAATCACATCTTGTGTTAAACAAAGGGTATTGATTTGAAATTTTGATTGGACACTAATAATCGATTCAAAATGATGGGAGCAACATTTTTAACGAATCTGTAACTAAGTATTGATATAATTAATGTCCAAAGTTGGGTGTGATTTGGGTTGGGTTTTTTTGGGGTTCACCTGCTGACTGCTACGGATATATATGTTTAAGTTAGTTACAGGTACCTTTTCAGAGAGATTACAATGTCTAGATCAGGACACTGAAATTCATTTGCCAGATCAGGAAGGGCCCTTTTTAGAGAATTTTCACTTCCTTTTTGACCTATACAGATGTAAACAATAAATAAATAAATGTAAAGGAGAAAAAATTAAAAAGGAGTTTCGTATTTTAATCATTTAGAATGCTGTAATAAAGTTTAAAAATCAATTCAGATCCCGTATTTCAGACCAAGGTTTATTATGAACCACAGTACAAAATCTAAGGAATTGAAATTCTTACTCCATAATATATACATGTAGGTCCTTTATCCCCAATAGGTACAAGTGGGTCTCCAATTAGTCAAATTCAAATTACATTTTAATCATTTGTATGCCCCCAGTGTAATGGAACATATGGAAAGGAGTGTGTGTTAATGGAGATTGTTTTTTATTATCTAAATATCTGTAAGATGAAATGTCGTAAAACACAGCCCCACCTGTCACTGTAGAATAGGTGTCTAAACCACTGAATGCTTTAAGCTTTTCCATGATCATTTAAGAATGTCCCTAACACATTTAGAACCACAAGTTATTATAAGAGGTCAAACGGATTTTGTGCATACATTTTTTTATTTACATTGACGACAACAATCTCCTTTGTTTACAACTCTATTGACGACATGCATTACTTTGTAAATGAAAGAAAAAAGCCGAAGATGAGTGTGAATAGGAGATAGATATCTAGATAATTCGGTTAAAAAAACTAAAAATATTTAATATAAAAAGAAAAGAATTATACCAGTACCAGAAGCATGGGATCATATGAAATGGAGACTACCGATAAATCTAGAATTAACTAAACAAAAAGAAAAAAACTAGATCTAATTTAGAGTTATATCTAGGTTCTGTGAAAAAAAGAAGACAAATAGAGAGCTTGATAAATAAATCATAATTCATAATAAAAGTAATAAAAACAATAAAGTAAAGGAGGACTGGTTGTAGGTCTAGATCTAATTAAGTGTGTCGCCGCAGTCTACACTATGTTTAATATAAAAAAAAAATTTAATTTAAAAAGTTGCCTATGTATCAAGAAAGTGTTCACTTATATGTTATATCGTTATCCCCAGCCTCAGCATGGCTTACTGGCCTAATTGATATTGGGTCAGTGCAAGATAAAGATTATGAGTTTGCCTCTCATTGACGGCCTTATATCTTTTCTTTTTTCTTTTTCTTTCTTTAATTTTAACCATTTCTTTTTTTTTCTTCTAACAACTTTTTTTGGGGGGAGCGGATAGCTCAGTGGTTAGGGTGCTCGACTACCACGCCAAAGGACCCTGGTTCAAACCTGTGCAGGCTTGAATTTGAAATCCAAATTTATTTTGGGTTTCCTTCTGCCCCCCTATCCTTAAGTTCGTAGGATAAAGAGTGCCAAGTCCTATCGGAGACGGACTATAATATCGGAGGTCCCATGTGTATAATATACACATGTAA
>JASKDV010102880.1:1836-14656 GCA_032466395.1 Aegires albopunctatus | reverse complement strand
GTATGAATGTTACCCTGCATTTGACTTGACTCAATATTAAATCTTGAAAGGTTGATATCTGTGATAGAAGGTTTGACATCCTCATTTTCACATTCTGGAACATTGCCTCGGTCATTGTCTAAAGCGGCAGCTTTGAAATCATTGTTCTGACCTTCCATCATAACGTTCAAATCCATTTACAGTTCAATGTGAAATGGATCCTTTTAGTAATACATCAATGGTGTGTTCCTTTTAAATAGACAAACTGTGTTTTGTTGATATATGAAATATAATACCCTCTTCTTGTTAAACAATAGGCGGGTTCGTGTTGTGAGCCATATTATTGTTAGCTGAATTGAAATGTCTTCTTGGGTAAAGACAAGTTGATGTTGACACTTCTCACTCAGTCAATTTCCTGTTTGGAGGAAATGCAATTATGACGATTTATTAATTAATACATAGTGAACTTTAACGCACTTGGGTGACCTACCTTAAAACATTAACATCAAACTAAATATCCACATAAAGACAGACCTACCTTAAAATATTAACATCAAACTAAATATCCACATAAAGACAGACCTACCTTAAAACATTAACACCAAATTAAGTAATAAGTAAGAATCCACATAAAGACAGACCTACCTTAAAATATTAACACCAAATTAAGTAATAAGTAAGAATCCACATAAAGACAGACCTACCTTAAAATATTAACATCAAACTAAATATCCCTTGGAGCAATTTATTTGTTGAAAAAAGTAAAAAAACAACAACCAAAACACAAAAAGACAAAAGGCAAAACAAAAAAACACCAAAAAAAACACAAACACATGGGAATTTTTTTGGGTTGGTGTTTTGGTTTCTTTTTTTAAATTTTTTCAACAAATAAATTGCTCCAAGGGAAAACAGAGGAGATTTTAGGAGAATTTTTAAAAATCTAGGAGATTTGAGGAGTTTCAAGGAGATTTTTTTCTTCTAGGAGATTTGAGGAGAATCGAGGAGTGTTATGAGCCCTGGTTTAAATCGTTACTTTGACTGTGTAATTCGACTTGTTGACAACCAACACATCAGAATATGCGGTGACTTTACATTGTTAGCAATTTTGGAAAGAATTAAACCATGTCAAGATTGTCGCAAGAATGGCGACTTACGGCCATAGGTATGCTCAAAGTTAGCACTGAGGTAAGAAGTAGCCAATCGATTTAATCTCAATGAAACACTAATAGTAATAACAAGACTGCGCTCTCATTTTAACACAACTGGATCGATGACCGATCGCCCAAGAACAGGCCGACTACATGTTCGACTCCTGCGCAAGATTGTTACATTATAAGCACGTTGGCGGAGACACCATAAGCACGTGAATAATTTACGCTGATCACTGATAACAAGAACTGATTCTCAAAATGATTATTTCACCTCTTCAACATTGTCTTGAACTATCTTCATGGCAAGTTTCATTATAATGCTAGTCCCATTACAAGTATAAGTTGTTACAAATATACACCAAATTCCATGCACACTTTCTTTTTTTGACGAGTATACTTTATACATGGGGCCTTTCAGTTTAAATCGTCTCAGTTGGACTTGGCAAATAGTCCATCCTCGCATCTTAAAGATAAGAAGCAAAAGGATCCCCACAAAACTGTGTCCTTATTTCAAGCTCCAGACCTTAGGAATTGGAGGGTGAGGGCCTTACGCAGTGAACTATCAGCTCTAATACCGATAATGCAATGTAACACACGAAGATAATGATGAACATGAAAAAGATGGTCAGTTATAGTTCTAGACCAACACAAGCAATTTTAGCCTAATAGGTAGAGGAAAACACTTGAAACTTGGGCCTATCTGTCCATCATCTGGTTCACATTAACCATGACCTTATTCATCCAGCGCCAAATATAAGAATGACATCATATAAGAGAGGGAGGGAGGGAGGGAGGGAGGGAGAGAGAGAGAGAGAGAGGGGGGGGGGGAGAGAGAGGGGGGGGGGGGAGAGTCTTAGAGTCACAAAGAAAATGTATCTATCATTAAGAGTGAGTTACGCCCATTGTCCAACTAGTGACTTTGTTTAAACCAAAATATGTTTAATTAAACTGAAACAAAAGCAAGGGTCCCTTGAATATCAGTTTGACCGGTTTCTAATGTGCATGTGCTTCATTACCAATATTAAAGAAACCAAATTGGATTACAATTCTAAATTATGAAAGGATTGAAATGAACATCATGATAGTATTCTCCTTTGGGCATTTTCATGTGATAACAAAAGACCACTAGATCTTTGTCCTCTGAAGACCTTGGCAAATTCTTAACACTTATTTGCTAGGCTTTTCTCCTGAGTGCGTTTTTAAATGGTTACTGAAACCCCTACGATAAACAAAGGTCATCCCACAGTCTTGACATTTGAATGGTCTATCCCCAGTGTGAATTGTCATGTGTGTATTCAGATGTCCATTTCTACTGAACGCCTTCCCACATTCTTGACATTTGAATGGCCGTTCTCCTGAATGAGTTATCTCGTGTTTATTAAGATCGCAACTTCGAGCAAAGGCCTTCCCACATTCTTGACATTTGAATGGCCGTTCTCCTGAATGTATTCTCATGTGTATCTTAAGATCACAATGAAGCACAAATGCTTTTCCACATTCTTGACATTTGAATGGTCTATCTCCTGAATGTGTTTTAACATGTTTTGTAAGATCGTTACATCGAATAAAGGCTTTGCCACATTCCTGGCATTTGAATAGTTTCTCTCCTGTGTGTATTTTCATGTGATATTTAAAATTGTTAGATACAGTAAAGGCCTTGCCACACTTGTGACATTTGAATGGTTCCTCTCCTGTGTGAATTTTCATGTGATAATAAAGACCACTTCTTGCCCTGAAGGTCTTGCCACATTCCTGACATTTTAATGGTTCTTCCTCTGTGTGCTTTTTCATGTGATAATAAAGACCATTTCTTGCCCTGAAGGTCTTGTCACATACTTGACATTCAAACGGTCTTTCTCCTGAATGTGTTTTAACATGTATATGTAGATCACTGCTATGAATGAAGGTCTTGCCACATTCCTGACATTTGAATGGTCTTTCTTCTGAATGTGTTTTTAAATGTCTATTGAGACCACTAGGAAAAACAAAGGTCTTCCCACATTCTTGACATTTTAATGGTCTATCTCCAGTGTGAATTGTCATGTGTGTATTCAGATGCCCATTTCTACTGAATGCCTTCCCACATTCTTGACATTTGAATGGTCTATCTCCAGTGTGAGTTGTCATGTGTGTATTCAGATGCCCACTTCTACTGAAGGCCTTCCCACATTCTTGACATTTGAATGGCCGTTCACCTGAATGAAATCTCATGTGTATCTTAAGATCACAATGAAGCACAAATGCCTTTCCACATTCTTGACATTTGAATGGTCTATCTCCTGAGTGTATTCTAACATGTTTTGTAAGATCATTACATCGAATAAAGGCCTTGCCACATTCCTGGCATTTGAACGGTTTCTCTCCTGTGTGTATTTTCATGTGATATTTAAAATTGTTAGATACAGTAAAGGCTTTGCCACACTCATGACATTTGAATGGTTCTTCTCCTGTGTGAATTTTCATGTGATAATATAGACCACTTTTTCCTTTGAAGGTCTTACCACATTCCTGACATTTGAACGGTCTCTCTCCTGAGTGTGTTCTAACATGGTTATGTAGATTACTACCATTAATGAAGGTCTTGCCACATTGCTGACATTTGAACGGCCTTTCTTCTGAATGAGTTTTAACATGGTTATGTAGATTACTACCATTAATGAAGGCCTTGCCATACTCAAGACATTTGAATGGTTCTTCTCCTGTGTGAATTTTCATGTGATAATATAGACCACTTTTTCCCCTGAAGGTCTTGCCACATTCTTGACATTTGAATGGCCTTTCTCCCGTGTGTATTCTCATATGTGAATATTTCAGATAAGCATGAGTACTAAAGGCTTTCCCAAATTCTTGACATTCAAATGGCCTATCTTCTATATGAGTTCTCATGTGAATTTTCAGTTCAACGGATCTAATAAAGGCCTTGCTGCATTTTTGACATTCATACAGCTTACCTCCTGAGTGTCTTCTCATGTGGAAATTAAGATGATCTTGTCTAATAAAACTTTTATTACATCCTTGACATTCAAATATTTTTTCTCCCTCATCCATTTCTACGTGTTTTTGTAGATAAGCCAATTCACTAAATGATTTATCACATTCTTGACTTAACTCATGATTATCAAATCCCTGTGATGAAAAACTTTCTTTCTGATTAGAACATTCAACTCCATGACTAACATTATCCCCGTAGTTTATATGATTGTCCTCGTAAATCGGCCTACCAGCAATATCATTCTCTAAATTTGTATTTCCCAAAACAAGATGGTCAATGTTTGATTGAATCAGAATTGGTTCGTCATTTGATGATGACTCTGGTTCTTTCTTCATCCAGTTTTCCTCACACTTGATTTCATCTTTAGGTTCATTGGGGACACACAGGTCAGAATTTGTATGACATGACATATCTTCATGAACTTTCTCCTCCTTACACAATGATTGGAAAGAAGAAGTCAGATGTAAAGAATCGTCTGGTGTCATTTCCGTTTTACAAACACTTTCTGGATTTAACATGTTGTGTTAATTGTGAAGAATTGGCCGATGATATGGAGTTGGTATGAATGTTACCCTGCATTTGACTTGACTCAATATTTAATCTTGAAACGTTGATATCTGTGACGGGGGGTTAGACAGCCTCATTTTGACATTCCAGAATGCTGACTTGATCATCATTTAAATGGTCGACTTTGAAACCACCACATAAGCTTCCATCGCAACATTTAAATTCACACAATGTTGTCCACTTACAGTACAGTTCAATGTGAAATTCATCCTTTTAGCAATACATCACTGCTTTATAAGAAAGGTCCATAATTTGAATATTTAATGGTGTGTCCTTTACAAGTATGCAAGTTACTTTGTATTTATATAGTGATATAAAATACCAACATCACGACCAATGATACTACATGTAATTGGTTGATTCTTGATGTAAGCTTTGTTACTGTTAGCTGAATGGAATGTTCTTCTGTGATAAAGATGAAACGTCTCACTCTGTCACTTTCCTGTTTTAAAAACAAAAACAAAACAAAAAACGATAAAAAAAATGATATATATAACTACATTGAATGTGATTTTCAACGTGAAATAATAATTCCACTATATTGTGATGGCAACTTTGTTGTTTATAATGCAAAAGCTAATTATTTAGATGTCCCATTTTCATTGCCTGATTTTATGGAGGTAGTGTGAAACTTTAAAAAACTACAGCTCATTTGAGCTTTGCTGTGGAAAGAATAATTTTTCTCAAGATATCAGAGAAATGTGATAACTCAAAATTAATCAATGTATAAATAACAGTAGAAACCTATTTACCCGTTATGCAGGGGGTCATTGCTTTTATTTCTGTTTAGGCATATTTTGGTTGTAACAAAGTTACCAGCTGGCTTTCATATTTGGCTTGATAGTTTCATTTTCTTCAGAAGAATTTTCTCCATTGCTTTCTAAAATCTTTTTATATATGCTTTTTAGCATTGTTGTGTATCTATTTGTTGACAACATTGAGTAAGAGAAACCACATTTCCAACAGATTTCCGTATTGCTCATTCATTTGTTCTTCAATCTCCTTGAGAACTTTTATTTTAAAGTCCAGGGAATGTGCAGTCTGCGTTTCTTTTAATTAAAAATTCTTGTCTGATAATAACGCAAAACATTCTAGTTCAATTAATTTGTGACTGCACAGACAATCGTTTAAGTACTGCTTTATTAATGAAATACCAATTTGAATGTAAGTCTATGAAAACTTAACTTTCTTTTATGCAATAATTCAGAAATGTCAACACAGTCACAAAAAGGGGCGTATTGCAATGAAAACCATTATTCAGATAGGATATGGTCTCATTGTGATCGTTACTGAAGTTATGCTTTAAATGGCCACCATTTGGCAACATGGCTGACTGCCCACATCAAATTTTACAGCCTCCCAAATTGTAATCAATGAGTTTAAGTGTAAGATTGATATATGTAAGAGAACCACAATGGCATGGATAGACAAGGCCTGGTGTCACCTGCGGACATGGCTAGACAAGAGCTAAATGAATCCTTTGTTTGATGATGCCGGCTGTCTACTTCGTCTCTGACTAGATAGTGCTTGACTGGGACAGAACCACCAAACTCAACCTTCGTAATTCAATCAACCCTGTCTGCCTAAGGTGGGAGCGTGAAGGAGGAGTCAATGGGATTACAATTGCTTTTATCGACAAGTTTAAGTGGGGGATTAATCAATGCTACTTAACAAAGGGAAGTGGTGTGGTAGATGATCTTTGTATGGTATATTGTTGGTTGGGAACTTGGGAAAATGTTGCTTATCATACCTCAGTCTCCATG
Source organism: Aegires albopunctatus (assembly GCA_032466395.1). Taxonomy (NCBI): domain Eukaryota; kingdom Metazoa; phylum Mollusca; class Gastropoda; order Nudibranchia; family Aegiretidae; genus Aegires; species Aegires albopunctatus. Next base: position 8,204 of record JASKDV010102880.1, on the reverse strand, counting down.
ACAGCCAACTTTCTTTAACGGTCACTTTTCTCTGTGATAAGTGGATCACATAAGTGGATTTCATTACCCTCTCCCTCCCATGGCTGATTTGATTTTGCACAATATCCAAAATGGGAAACGAAAGGTAGACTAAGCTAACTGCACAAAACGTGCAACGATGACACAATTTTAAACATCTTGAATAATGTCAATAAATCCAAGCTTCGATCTAAATTTTCGTAGATCATGACCTACAACTATATTAATATTTGAAAGGAACAAAGCATCAAGGTAAAAAACAACAACCAGCAAAACAATGATGACAACGACGAACGCGAAAAACAACACATAGTGATTTGCCAGCCTTATTTATTATTACAGGTCACATATAGACCGCCTTTATAATACGAAGATTAGATTTAATCACTGCATGGCCTTTGGCATTGCTGCAGACAGAAACACTGCGCGACTAGACGATTATTTGTCGTGATTACATTTTCCCTTTTCAATCGACAATCGTGGATGTTCCAGCCGAGAGAACAGGGTTCGCCCTGAAATTTACCACGTACCCCACCCCTGGCTTCCTTGAGATGAGCCACCGAATGTCTCCAATAGATAATCCCTAGAGAACGATGCCCCGTACACCATTTTCTGTATTAGACACTAGAGGTGTAGAAAGGGTCCGTTAATCCGAAGGAAGTAAAACTCTCCAAGTTGAGGCTGAAAGAATTTCTATGGGTGTTGTTTCTGCGTATTCGTATCTCATTGTCGAAGCAGTTTCTATATTGGTTTCTTCTCTGTGGTTCTCCTTGTTTTTGTCAATGTTTTCGCAATCTTCCGTACACCGAGGTCAATACCTACATTATCTATGAACTCCTTTTCTTCTCTAGTTAGGTCGTTAAAGTAAACTCGCTTACATTGAGTAAAATTCGTATTGAGCCAACCAAAGAAGAGTTGAAAAAGAGTGGCGGGACGAGTCGCTTTATCGACGCGGTTATCATACTGACCACACTATGGGTCGATCGACTCATGATTGCAAGGATGTCATAAGTCCAAAGGTTTTGACACTTCCATCTCTCGTTATGGATTGGTTTTGTTTTTATTGTTTATATTCTTTCGTTTTCAAGAATGAATCCATCATTGGGACAACGCTCACGATCGACTTCTTGGTTCGCCGTGGTGGATTGACTTTTGCGTGTATCGAAATGAAATCTTTTAGAGCATCTAGATCTAGATCTAATCTATATCACTAGAATGTGTAGCAGTGTATATTCTTCCTGTCTTTTCGGAGTGCAACCTAGCCTATTGTCAAAATCAGCCACGGGAGTGAGAGGGGAATGCAATTAGCCATGGGAGTGAGTCTTACATCATAGGAAATTATGCCAAAGGAAGAACCCCTAAATAGGAGTACAATAGAAGTTCTACAAATCAAGAGCAGAAAATCAGAATGGCTTGGAAATGGGATACACATTATAGAATCTAGAAAGCCATGATCAACCAACACACCAAACCCAAAGTAAAATCCCCAAGGAAAGAGAGACTGAATGACTGGGCTAAGAATAATAAGAGCAACTTGGGCTAAGAATAATAAGAGCAACTTGGTAAAGGAGGTCGACCCCAAAGGAAGTCCAACAGTAACAGATAAATCTAGAATCTAGAATCTAGATCTAAATCTAGATCTATGATAGAAAGAAACAAACAAACCCCACCCGCTTGTAGATCTAAGGGTGTAAGTCACGGAAGTCAATTTCTTACCAAGATCAAGATTGAGGTGAGCGTAGGGCTACCGTTCTCTGTTCTCTGTCGGCTTTTCTTTCACTTCTCAGAAAAGAACTCTTTAACCATTAAGGTATGATTGGGTCTAGTGTCCTCTCATATAATGGAGGTAGAATTAGTATTAGGTTATTTCTACACCATTCGCCATTCATTGAAGAAAGTGAAAGCGAAACCAATAGAAAACAGGAGTCGCGTAAAACAACTTCATCTTGATCTTAATCAAGGTAAGAATGCGTCAGGGATATCTAGAGTCTAATACTCTAGCATTCCTTAAAAGAAATATAATACCTGCAATATCTTCAAAATAGATAAAAGAACAATGTAAATTTATCAAAACCTTAGTTAAACCTTTAGAATGGACGCTGTGTCTGGGAATCATATCTTGAAACCCATCATAAACCTAGAGAAAGTACACATAAAAACGCTGCACGATTTCTAATAATTATTCATATGAACATGATTGCACAATACATAACATGAAACAGTTAGACTGGTTACCCTTTGAGGAACAAAGATCTAGAAATGCAGTGGTCATATTTTTTAACACAATTAATGGTCTGAAACAGTATCCTACCGATATAAACTAAGAACTCAGATGTCAGACATTTAACAGCCCTGTCTTTAACTATGATTGTCATAGGCATTTTTTCCCCCCTAGCATTGCAAGATTGTGGAGTAAATTTAATCCAGGTTTTAGAAGTGGCAATAATGTTGATGACTTAAAAATAAAAACGAAGGCTACAATATTATATAACATGAAATAGGCTTAGATCTAGATTCTAGATCTTCATACAATTAGTCAGCTAACAAAAAATATAACATTATTTAATTGCTTGGATCTAGATCTTCATGCAATTAGTCAGCTAACAAAAAATATAATATTATTTAATTGCTCTAGATCTAGATCTTCATGCAATTAGTCAGCTAACAAAGAATATAATATTATTTAATTGCTTAGATCTAGATCTAGAATTCATGCAGGAGAAAGACTGTATAAATATCAAGAATGTGAAAAGACCTTTGTTCAACGTAGTCATTTTACTAGACACGTAAAATCACATTCAGAAGAAAGACCATTTATATGTCAAGAATGTGGGAAGGCCTTTAGAAGTGATGGACATCTAAATACACACATGAGAATTCACACAGGAGAACGACCGTTTAAATGTGTAGAGTGTGGCAAGGCCTATGTTCGACGTGATGATCCTTTTTTCGATGTAGAGAAGACATTTGCATTCTGGGAAGGGACCTGAATGTCAATAATGTGGGAAAGTCTTCAGAAGACATTGGGGTCTTTATCATCACTTGATAATTATGTTACGTACGTGTATACGTTTATAAATCAATCAACATAATAGATATTACATTAAAAGTAGCCATGTTGTTTACATTCATCATTAGTTACACATTACGTCACACTCATTACATCACACTCATTATGTCACACACATTAATGCCACACATATGATGTCACACAAATTATGTAACACTCATTATGTCACACTTATAATGTCACACTCATGTCCTACTCATCATGTCACACTTATTATGTCACACACATTATGCCACACAATATGTCACAAACATCATGTCACACTTATTATGTCACACACATTATGCCACACAATATGTCACATACATTATGCCACACTCATTATGTCACACACATTATGCCACACAATATGTCACATACATTATGCCACACTCATTATGTCACACACATTATGTCACACATGTTGTGTCACAAACATCACATTAGTTACACATTACGTCACATACATTATGTAACACTCATTATGTCCCATTCATCATGCCACCCATCTCACACTCATTATGTCACACACATTGTGTCACACTCATTATGAATTGATGTCACACACATTATTTCACACACATTATACCACACACAGTATGTCACACTCATTATGTCACACTCATCATGTCACACACATTATGTCACACACATGGCAAACTCATCATGTCACACACATTATTATTCCTCACACTCATTGTGTCGCACACACTATGTCACACACACTATGTCACATTCATTGTCAAGGAAAAAGAGAGACTTAATTGGTATTGTCACCAATATTCCATGTAGGCCTGCAGTGTGTGTATTCTTAATGTGGATGCAAATTTGAAGTTGATGGTGTTCGAGATACGTGGGTTATACTGTAGTATTCCTGACTCATGTCATCTGTTCCTGTCTACATGTATGTCAATATGACGGTCATTTCTGATCATACATCATGCTGTCTTCCTCTTTCTGTTAGCCCTCCTCCAGACTTGTACGTCTTTTAAAAGTAAAAAAAGTTGTTCTTATATAGTGCACATATCCACAGCATAGCCTTGCTCAAGGCGCTTTACAATGCCTTCATCTCCCCTGACTAACAGCAACATAGAACATATAGGACAAGACTGGAAAACTGTTAGGTGCAATTAAGATTTTCAGACAATTGATGTGGACAGCGCTGTCTTAACGCTAAGGTACGGTATTTATTCACAGCCTGAGTCGAGTGAGGTAGATGGGACAAAGTGTCTTACCTAAGGACACACTACTGACAATGACCAGTAGTTAGTTATTGAGAACATTTTGTGTATACATTCAATAACAGCAACACAAGTTGGTGTGAGTGGAATTCATGCGTACTAAGGCAAATTACAGCTATTGATAGTATCTGTGTTGTGTGAGTTGGCCATAACATGTATTAGACCACATTGAAGCACAGTATGTAGAATCCAAACACAATGCAGGAAGCATATTCATAATAAATCAAATTAAAAATCGTTTTTATTCAGGATAACTATAGATCTAGCTTGCCAGGTGCAATAATTCAACAATAATAATAATACAATTAATTAATGTAGCAACATTCTTTCTGGCGATGTCGCAGGTATTCGACTAGTTTACTTATAAAACTACAAAGTTAAAATTTACTTAAATAAAAGCGCGTTCTTATGTTAAATATCACATTCCTAATAAATTATATATGCTCAACAGGGTTTTCCTGTCAGGCCATGGGTTTTCCTGTCAGGCCATGGGTTTTCCTGTCAGGCCATGGGTTTTCCTGTCAGGCCATTTCAATCTAGAATCCTTCTCTTCCTAACGGGGAAACTTACAGAGGTGCAATCTGGTGAAAGACATAAGATCATCACTCTAGCATGCTGACAAAGATCTAACTCTACCTATAGACATTTTATACCTGGGTACGGAGAGGAAATACATACAGTATAAAAAATATATTATTATGTATCATAGCATAGACAAACTATAATGTCACTAAAACTTAGACTTCGTATACTTAGATTATTGACAGACGGCAGAAATTTATGGTCAAAGGGAAATAACTAATAAAATTATTTTGCCACTTAAGCTGCAATCAAATATCATCTGTTATTTCCCTTTGACCATAAACTTGTACATGAACTATTAAGTGAGTTATGATAAGAGCAACTTGGCTTCCGTAACTTTCTCAAAGTTTACTGAACTAATAAGGCGATCAAGTACAAATTAATGAAATGGTGGTAAAAATAATTATTCTACCTTCATTATTCATTTTATTCATATAAATAAGAACTCTTTAACCATAAGGTATTTATATGGTCTCGTAACCAATCCAAACCTACCTGCCTCTCTTCTTACTCTCAACATAGATTTCAAGTAGATCTAGGCCTATGTGCAGTGATGACATTAAAGGAAACAGAAACTGTAGTAGTAGGCCCCAGGCATCCTAACATCTCTATTAGATTTGATCAATTCTGGTAAGAAGCTACTTAAAACCACTTGAAATCACACAAAACCAGAACCAGAGCCAATCAAATAGGCCTATTTATAGATTAGATCTAGATCTATATAGATATTATCTAGATTATAATCTGTATGTATGTATGTATGTACAACCTGTAACACAGTACACGTCCAGTGACGCAGATTTATCAGCTTATTACTTGTTTTCATTCAGTCTAATTTCTATTCTAATTAGATCTGCAAACTAGTTAGTTTAGACATGGTAAAAAACCACTTTGTTTTCCCCTTGAAATCAGTCACTCTTCAAATTGTATATAGATTCTATTATATTACAATTATACATTCCAATTCAAATGTTATTTCTTTTGACTATGTGGCTCTGTGTCACTGGAGATACATTGACTAGATCACGGTCTACTGGTCGATCCTCAAATGCATGGCGGCAGTCGACCATGGGATGACTGGATGATGCACCCGCCAGGTTCATTATTTAAATTTGTTTTTGTATGTTGGCGGGTTTGTGTAAAAGTTGTTTCTTTGTTTGTTCTTGTTTTTTAGTTATAGAATGTAATGGTGATAGTATCAGTGCTACCGGCAATAGGCACATCGGCCGACGTTCAGTTTGGTTTATTTATTGGTAGATCTCCCAAGGCTGGGAAGTGTAACAGTATCGTAGATCCCATATCAATAAAGGTTGAACACTCCTGGACTAGATCCAGATCTATAAATCTACATTTTTTAATTCCATATAGATATATAAAATCATGTCTCCCTAAAACGATTATTGATTGGAACAAATTACCACGATTAATGATTGGAACAAATTACCACGATTAATGATTGGAACAAATTACCACGATTA
>JASKDV010102769.1:0-14659 GCA_032466395.1 Aegires albopunctatus | reverse complement strand
TATGCTAGGGTGAAGTTAAGCAAAATCAGCTGTTTCCACCGGCCGATCACTGCGATCGCGGCAGTTTGGACTACCTAATGGATGCACCATGTTTCGCTGCGCCAGGGCAATGTATTTTTAGGAAGTGTGGTTGCCCAGGCACACATCCTTCCCTTCAGATCTTGACATTTCCTGTGTAGTCACATTATTCAGAGAGGAGAGACAACATCAATACGTCAGAATAGAAGTTTGTATTTGTAGGGGTGTTGTCTCTCTAAATTCGACCATGGTAGGGATTGAATTTTGACAGGGTGGGGGCCGGAACGGCCTGCTCTTAATATCAACTTTCAACCATAGAGGGTTCTTTTACATGCGGAAAGACACATGGGACCTCCGAGTTTATCGTCCATCTCCGATATTTCTAGTTACTAGATCATTAATATATCCTGTCTATCACAGGATAAGGGAACAGAAGAAATTTAAAAATATAAAATAAAATGGATTTCAACATGAATCCTGCACTGACCAGAATTCGAACTCGCAACCGTTTTGGCTACGTTGGCCAGTGCCGTAACCTACTGAGCTATCCGCTCCTAAATTTATGATATAATAATATTATAGGGGGCCTATAGCTTTCTAAAATGAAAAATTGTACATGTCTATTGTGTTAGTGTTACTCTATTGTTGTAGTATACTAGGCCACTATAAATTTTAAAGCAAAAAATAGATACACAATAAGTTACTTATTTTGCTGTTGATCGATAACATTATGATACTACTGGTTGGTTCTTTACTAGGAAGGAGTCTTTAAAAAAAAAAAGTTTGTCCAAATATACTGCAATAAAACCATCATAATCATAAACAAATATATATGTATCTAAATACTAAACTTTGTGGAAACGTGATACTGTACATTAATTCGGATTCATCGTATGAAAATTAACATGTACATTAAAATCCGACAAGCACAAATGAAGTTACAAAATATGTTTGGGATTCTTTCCATTTCGAGCAAGGCAATTTCTGAAATGTTCAATAGAATTATCAATCACTCGATGATGCCGCTCGGGGAATCTCTCTCACACATGGCTTCTCTCAAGTTGTGGATACTTTCATATGTTCTTCTACATGTTCTGTCCAGGTCCTTCAAGTAGCCCCAAAGGTGAATGTCCACTGGGCTCAAGGCTGGACTATTTGACCCACAACAGTTGTGTTCCATCCCACAACTGACGTGTAGTTTTAGGAGATTTTGTTTGATGATAGGTTTTTATGACAAAGGCACACTGTTCAATTATGAATTGTCCTGCCATGTTTTTTATCACTAAATAGTAATAGAACTCTAAACAATTCAATCCAGATGAATGATCCAGCTTCAGTTCAATTTTGGTGCAAATTTCATAAATGGGAAAGTTACGGATATTTCTTTGTACAAACTGTTTTTCTGGTCAACTGGTACCGGTACAAGCGGTAGCCGCATAAAATATTTTGAATTTGAAACTTACAAACTGAAGAGAAAGCTATCCTGAAAGAAGATTGAAACATCTCCCCTTAAAAAGATACTCAGAGTCAAGAGTGTATTTTCTTTGTCAAAAAGGCGGTTTATTTTAATAGAAGTATTTAGAAGAAATCCAAGATGACAACCCAACCAAATCATATGGGTAAGCCAAAATCATTATAATAATTCAAAACATAATATTCAGTTGCAGCCAATGATATTGATAGATTGATTTTCCACACCCTCCACTAAAATGAAAAACTAAGTGATCTGATACATTTCATTATGTGATGAAGAAATAAGACAAAAGAATAGATAGAATTAAAAAGTGGAAGGAAAGAAATCTCTTCTAATTAAAAAACTAAAAGCATCTTTCAGCCAATCTTCATTCTTTCTCCATGGACACGAAACTATCAAGGACACATTACAACTGCATAAGTCACACACATCAAAGTCAATCACGGTACAGCAATCAAGAGAGAATTAACTTGATAAAAAAACTGAAAGTCAATACAGTGAACTCCTTTTGAAACTGAATGATAATCATTTATAATTTATAATGTCAAAAGGCAAAATGGCAGGAGAAAAATAATATCTAGATGGTATCATTTTTATTAAATTTCCTTGAAATTTGAAATTATATCTAAATACAATGGAACCTGTTTCATTCACATTCCTTGGGAATGATGGTGATGACCTTGAATTATCTGAGTGAGTTTGAATTACATAGTCACTAGTCATAGATCAACGTTGCTAGGCTGAGACCTGGCCGGCAGAATTTTGACCGCATAGTTGCAAGGCTTGGCGTTTTACTGATTTACTATATAAATAAAAATAGATATTAATATTAATAACAAATTAGCCTTGTATTGCAATGACTAGGGCCTCAATTGGGGATGGAGTAAAGTTGATGGATGGTTCAGACATCTTCTTTTATAGTTATTTATACCATCAAAATAAAATTATGACTTTGAATTATCCAAATTGGGTCATAAATAGTTCTTCTAATTCTAATGAACCTGATCTTTGAACAAAGCTAAAGAAGGAGAAAAACCTAGACTCTGAGTACAAAATAGGAAGTTAATAGGACACCAGCTGAACACGCAATGTAGACTTTTCTTGACTTCAATCCAATGAAAATTACGAATCTCATTTTATTTATTTTTTCATTAAATTTCACATCTAGCATTGAGCAAATAGAAAGACACAATGCCTTTGAAAAGTGTAATATTGCAACATGCAGTGTAGGCCTACTTGAAAAAAAAAAAAAAAGATTTAATTTCAATTGGAAAAAAAGGGAAAAGGAAAATGTCCATATGTAGGGTAGATGGTCAAATGAATAAAGGCATTGCACTGCAACCTGGGTATCCTGAGTACAAAGTACAAGCACCACTCCCCATTCCATTTTTTCATTATGCCTATTGCCCATCTGTGCCACTGAATAGAAATGATACCTGGTTGATTCCCGTCTCTTTTTGGGATAGACCAGAAAGAAACAAGAATAAATTACCTTTAGGAAGTCTACTTTTAATTTTATTTCATTTTTGAGCTTTCTTTCTCCATCCATTATCATTGACTCACTGAAATCAAAATTAATACATGTATCTAGGCCTAGATCATCATTGATCACTAATCATCCATGTCCCTAAAGCAACTCCATTACAATTCAAACCACTCTTATTAAATCTTAAATCAGAATTAATGCATTAGATAAAACATTGGGAAAATGATCTTACAGAGAACAGCATGAAAACAAGACATAACTCCTTTCTATAACTAAAACGATTTAAATACATAGATACATCAATGATCTATGTGTATATTGAACATGTAACCTACAACTTATCTTACAAATGCAAAACACCACATAAATATATCTTTAAGTTTATAATAAGTATAAAATTATTTTGAATAAATGAAGCAAGCTAACACTAATTTTATTCAGATACCCATGACAACAGCAAGAGTACAATTTCAAAATTCCAATTATTTCCTAACAGGCTATAACTATAATCATGAATCCTTTCAAAATGTTAAGAAAAATAACTTGACAAATGACTTTTAGTAAGGATTTAAATCAAGATGCAACCGAACGATTTTCCAAGGTCAAAACAACTGTCACATATTAGTTATGATATATGGTATATATATATCCATCCATAAAATGAATGATGTTAGAAAGCATATATCAGAGGAAATATGAAAACTAAAAAGATTAAAGATTATGAAACAAATGAAATGCTGTGGAAACAACCAGAAATTAGAGTAGGTACAAGATTTGAAGATTCCAAAAATGTTAATATATTTTATTTTTAGTCATGGGGAATCGTACTCTGACCCACTGAAATTAAACTTTTAAAATTTGGAGTACAGATGAATCACTGAACACTGCATTTTCAACCTGAACTTAAATATATTTTCATCCAATTTTATTCAAACCCTGTTTAACGAAGAGACCCTGTGTAGGCTACAAGGTAAAAATAAAATTCAATGAATACATCTCATATCCCTTAATAATAAATGCACTGACACTGACATAAAATTTGTAAAACACATGTATAGAATAGATCTGTACAATTTGATGGCATGATACATGTATAAACATGGTATTTCCTGATATATTTATTTAGAACAATATGGTCATTCAAATTCAGAAGTAAATGCCACAACATTGCTGTCTAAGGTAAGAGCTGACTATTCAAAATGGGCCCCACTGAGGGCTGTTACATTACAAATTAAAGATGCCATTGCAAGATCATTAAATTCAAACTTTAATCATGTGGGATGACAATAGAAGTAATAAAAGACCAAAGGAGGGAAATTGTAATTTGAAAGGCATGGAGTATGGAGAAAAGAAATTGTTCAAAAATTCAGTGGCCAAAAGTCAAAGTAGACTAACTAAGGGCTTTGAAGTCTTAAAAAGTAAAAGGGCTAAAGGAGGGTTCTGTGGCCACCCTGAATTAGATTTCGTATATTATTGCATGCTAATTTTGTGGAGCTTGAAAAAAACATTAGAATTTAAATGAATGGATAGTAGCAACAATGATTAAAAAGGGGATATGTTTGACATGGCTCATTACAAAGAAACAACTATGTGTATTAATATTATGTGTGATCTTCCATCATTTCAATTCATCAGAAAGTATCAATCTTTATGAGTAAAAAAACTCGTGAAAGTTTTACAAATAAATATAATGGAATTTGATGAATCTGATGCTGGTTTACCAAAAAATTATCAAGGACAATAATGATATGCACAAATCAACAGTGTTGTTGTCATATGACCAATGCTAAAACTAAAACTAGTGTACTATAGAGCTAAACCAAAAACATCTTATGGATGATTATCAATAGATATACAAGTACAAGTAAGAGCTTACAAAACTATGGAGCATGGTAATTAACACTGACTTTACACTTTATTTGGCATTGGTGCAAGAATCAACAATACGCCAAGAGAGAGAATAATACTGTCAACAAAGTGAGCATATAAGTTGATGTAAATAGATAAGTTATCAACATCATTTTCATATGAATTATCATTGCCTTCTTATTCTCTTGTATTGAGATGGTATTCATACATTTTGATAATTAAAACTTAGAAATTTTGCCAGATAATCAGATAAAGAAAAACTGAGATAAAAAATATATGAATTTTATTATTATCATTATTATTACTATCAGTATTGTTATATTGTTGTTGTTATCGATTATCATTACAATTACTATAAATATAATTATTATTGTTGCCATTGTTGTTTAATTGTTATTATTATTATAATCAATATTATGATTGGATAATTCCAAAATTGATCTGCTCTAACTCTAACTCTAATAGAAAATCACTGAATACAAATGGAAAATATAGATATTTGGTTTTAATTTTTGTTTGAAAAAACTAAAATGACATGGCAAAAATGCCCATCTCTTGACATTCCTCCCACATTACAAAACATTTTTATAAAAATAAAAACCTGTGAAATGATGAAATGGAAGGGCTTCCCCTTTGAACATAACTTATCATACTAAAGTAATGAACCATCAAAGTAGTGATCATGGACCCAACTAGTATCAGATAGATTTTTTATGCTAGTGAAAATAATGTGCAACTGACGTAACATGCATGACTTGTTTGATCATTGATAAAACAATATTTGTACTTCATTAAAAAAAATAAATAAATATATATATATATATATTAGAAAATAAGAAAACAGTACGCCAATTTAACATTGCAAAGAGAACAGATATTGTGAGATAAATAAATGTCATCAATATTTTTAATTATAAATAAACCAAAAAAAACCAAAAAACAAAAATACAAAAAAAAATAACCCCCCCCCCCCCCCCCCCAAAAAAAATCAAATAAAAAAAATTTTGTTATATTTTATCTTCTTTATGTAAGCAGGTGATACGGGTTCATTTAAAAAAGGGTTAGTAAAAATCAAATATTTTTTTTCACAACAAAAAACACAACTTTACAACTAAAATGTCTGATCTTTTTACATTTCACTCAAAATGAGCAAATTTTTTGGAATTACCTGATCATCATCATTTTCATAATCTTTTCTAATATTAATTTTTATCACCATCGTCATTATATATCAATTAATGAATTTACATTTAAGAAAAAATAGAAAAATCTTTTCAAGTTCAGTTTATATTAGCCTCCCCATTACAGCTTTGCTTGTAAAGCTAGATGAGATGCAGATCAAAACATTCCACTTAAATCGTAATCAATTTCTCTCACTGTCACACACTCAACTCTCCTCCTATCTACTTTTTTTGCTCAACATGCAGCTGGCAGTTGGTACTCGGTAAAATAGGTCAGGATCTTTATCTTATCTTCCATTATTGTTTCTTTTCTAAACTAAAAATGTCAAACCTTTTTAACCTACCATCCCGGCAAAAAATATTCTGGTCATACAGTTGATAAAATCTAATTATGTATTGATCTAGATCTATCTCTATAATATATAGCTTGAAATAATACATTGCATCTAGAGTGAGGAGAAGGCTTAGTAAGAGAAGGACTTGGTAATATAGGTTGTGCTTCCTTGAGACCCTTAAGAAAATTATAGGAAATTCCTGCTTGAGCATTAATGAATGCTTAAATTTGGCCTCAAGTAATAGGGAGTTAAAAGATGGGCTTCATGCCTTGTAGTTTGTTTAATACTGGATGTTGAGGACAAACAATCCAATTGCAACATAATTAAAGGCTTTCTCAAAAGATCTTGGCCAAATTCTCCTAAATAAGATACTGGAAACAAGTTACTTATTCAAGACCTTTTCCATTAATTAAAGGTGTATAAATATGTGTATGAGACAAATAAATGAAATACTACTACAGTATAAGGAATGATCTTGGAAATTTAACCAGCTTTATAAAAAGCAAGTGAATTAATATCATGTTTACATAGGCTGTTTAAAATCTTAAAAAACAAAACAAAAAGCAAAGCAAAGCATAACATTTAATGCAACCAATATAAACAAAGAAAATGAATTAGGGTGTTTTGTCCTTCATCTTTGGACTCTCGATTGGTCAACATCTATTGTACATGCTGGATGACAATCATTAGTTTACACTCCAAGATGATTGGACCTTCTTTAACATTATTGTAGGCAGGAAAGGCAATTCAGTACAACTTTCCGATACTATTCACGTTGTTCACTGTGATTTCCACCATGTTCACCAGAAATTCAACAAAGAACCTGTCAAATCCGACAATTACAATATAATGGCCTAAGCCTAAATGATTAAATTGAAAAGTCTCCGAAGGACATAGCACAGGAGAACAGAGAATTTAATATCAAAGAGGAGCTATCTAAAAACAAGATTATATTGACCAGTGAAGATCTATATGAGGGAATCATCCTGACTAACATCTACAAATACATTGGAAAAGTTTCCCAGTCACCCATTCACAACTGAACAAAAAAAAAAAAAATCAAAAGTAAGCATCACACACATAAGAACTTCTTCTTCTTCAAATAAACTGACACAACTCAACTGGGTTAAGTATTACTGTCAATACGCCAAAAAAACAAAACAACTTGTGGTGGCTTGTTATTACGTTGTCTGGGACACTTTCTGTCCCAATAGAAGAAATTCCTGTCTATAAATCTATATCTTCCAATTTGGACTCAATTAGAGAAAATTGAAGCATTTCCTGTGATTAGCAAGAGATCGCAAATATTGAATCGTAATTACCACATTGAAATGCATGTAAGACAAAAGATGTCCAATCCCTAATAGTGGTCATGCCCGAGTACAATCAAGGAGACCAATTATGGAGTATGCAAGCATCATTTGGGACCCAGTGACCCGAAAGTGTGTAAACCAACTCGAACTGGTGTATAAGAAGGCCGCAGGATTTGTGACAGGTGTCTACAGAACCACATGTAGTGTCTCAATTGCCTAAAATCTCCAATGGGATCCTCTACAGGAGAGGCAAAGGTAGCAATACTGTACCGTGTGAAACACGGCCTCGTAGATATGCATGATGACAAACACCCCATTAAATAAGCAAGTAAAGGAGCATTGACCAGGGGCCACAAAATGAAATTTCAAGTTCCGTACTCGAGGTCGCAAACTCACTTGCTATCTTTCTACCCTTCAGCTATTAGACATTGGAACAGTCTCACAGTAGACACAATCAACACCACCACTTTAGAAGAAATCAAGGAAAGCCTATCAAAGCTACATATCTCTGCGACAATACACCAGAGGTGGGATGCAGAGTAAAGGAAGAAGAAGGTTTGAAAAAGGAAACCCAAAGGGAGAACAAGATCTGCATCAAGATTATAAAACAAGAGAGTTGTTGCTGCTGGACTGATGATCTTACCAAAGACCAGGTAACAACTGTTGTTTAATCGTGTCAAAAAATATGAAACCAAAGGATCCATTTTCTCCATTAATACATCCCAATCCTTCAAAACATCTGTGAAAGGTCTGTTGGGGTTAAACTTCAATCTCATTTGCAGAAATACTCCAGAAAGCTTTATCATCAAACTTTTTATTGTTTATTTAAAAAAGAAAGAAAGAAATGGAAGGAAGAGTTGATGGTCAAGTGCAAAAGGCATTGCAGTGCAACCTGAGTGTCACGGGTTCTCTCCTTGGGTAAAATAATTTATCCTTATTGCACTCTTGCACAGTGATAATTGCCTAGGATACTCCAGTCTTTCCTTGGAATAGAGCCCCCCTTCCCAACAAATGCCCCTTGATAAAAGTAATTACATCACGATCATTTTTCAAATACACGTATTCCATTTCCAAGCTTTCTTTTAACAAACTTAACTCTTGAGTAAACTTTCATTAAACATTTTTTTTTCTTGGTAAATATGTTGTCATCTGTCACATAATAACACAAACAGTGAGTTAGATAAAATGCTATTACTATTTCCAGTGTTACGCTTTCAATGATCAACATTCAATATGACGTAATGATAATGATAAACATCCAAATTTTCATTCACTTATGCCTGCCACAATGATTATAAAAGTTACAAATTTATATAAATACACATATATTTATAGTAAATATAATTTTTTATTATTATATATATACCTTTAGATTATGAAAACTATCATGCTAAAACTCATTACATTTACATGTGAGACAAAATGATACTGCAACCAAGAATGTAAACAACATTTTGATCCACATAATTATATAACCACAATATATCAACATAATCATTACATAGGTACAAAATTTTAACAATAATGGCACCAAACATAAAATGAAGCCTTTATGCATGCACACATACAAAATTCTTAATTAATTTCATATAAAACATAAGCACCCTTAACCCTTCCACTCATATCAAAAGTTATGCACATAAGGTAAATAGGCTACCTTATTTCAACAACTGATAATAATAGTAATACCAACATCATAGCCAATTAGATTTGAGGGAATGATTCCACAACTGAATCTTTGTCAGGCCTAGAGAAGTAATTCTGCCAAAGACTTACAATTATATCCTAGTCTCAAATGTTATGCACAGCCATTCATTCACTTCTCTCTCTAAGGTACTGTCCTGTCCTAAAGCGCACACATCAATTTTGAGACATGACATAATGCTAAGAAAGGAATAAATAAATACAATATTGTAACAAAAGTTTTCCATTGCCCCAAAGTCTAAACAAATTTCTTGGTAGAGTATTGCGTCTTCATGTAGGTATTGAATCTTTATCGCTGGAATAGATAATCATAGAAATCTATTCTAGCTCTGCTTTCTCTTTTATGGACCATTTGTTTGTACTAAACAACTTGTAGGACAATGGTACAGAAACCAATACATTGGTTGATGGTCCATTAAAAGTTAATGTCCATATGCTTCATTTGTGAAGAATGCATGAAACTTGGCAAGCAAATAAATTAATGAAATGATATCAGATTCTTTGGAAGAAAATGAAATGTAATAATTGAAATACAAGCTTAAGGATGCAACGCCAAAAGTGGAATGTACAACAAACAACACTACAACCACAATGCATTTCACATAGAAATATTAATCATCTTGAAAAAGAAATGAGATATTTAAAAAAAAAATAAGGAAAATGAAATTCACAAAACACTTAAGAGGTAACATTTGCCATTGGGCACCCTTCTCCTTCACCTGCAAAATGAATATCCAACAAAAAAAAAAAGAGAAAGAGACCACCAAAGCAGGTTTGCATTTTCCAACTGAACAAAAAGTGGAAATGGAATGGAATATTAGAAGAGAATAAACAAATTGTGCCTGAAGTATAACTATATGTTCTCAATTTAGATGATAAACATTTTGTTCATCAACCCAATAATTAGGCTATGATAATATATCGGGTGATCAAATAAACTGCCCAAACTTTGACACCAAGTATATCGTAGTCCTTTCAATGAAATTTTGGTAGAGTTATGTCCATTACATGTGTAATGCTATTTTAAAATCTTACCGTCAAAGATAATTTATATTAAGTGAGTGTCTGTCAAAAATTAATAAAACAAGCCAGCTGATCAAGGACAATTAAGATTTTAATACAAATTGGGCTATTCATTCAGCGCACAACAGTTGAGCATTAATCCATGGTAAAACTGACTTTTATTTCCTGGGCAACAAAGTGAATACTGAGGAGGAGATTCATTTTTTGTGAGAAAACCTGCTTCCAGACTTTGAAAACTTGTATCCAAACAGGAACTTCATCAACCAAAAGGTATAGATGATAGAGCATCACATTAGTCATTCAACTCAAAATTACATTCAATCACTGAAGATCACACTCATAAATAAAAATGAGTGGCCACCAGTCTCCAGATCTTGCCCCAATAGACTACTTTGTATGGAACGCGCTGAAAGAAAAGGTGTATGTGGGTAAGCGCAAACCATTTGCAGAGAGATTGCCGCGGAAGAGAATTTAGGAATGTCGGATGGAGATTTTTTTTGATGAAATCAGGAAAGCAATATCTGCCAGGAGGAAACAATTGCAATGGGTTATGCAGGAAAACGGCAATCTCATCGACCATTTAAATCACTAAATTCATTTTGATCAACCATAATGCTCTCTTTCACAACTTTTTTTCTTTCAATGGAGATTTTTCATTCAATTTTTGTATGCATACACATTATATATTTACCCATGTACTTGTGACATATCGTTGAGATCGAAAGAGCGGTTCATGAATTATAAAGCTTCAAAGTTGGAGCATATTTTTTGGATCACCCAATACATCCAAATATCAATATTGAGGGTGGTTGTCGAAAGAAAAACATCCCTATACAAATCTCACATCAATTTTTTTTTACGCCAAATAATTATATGACTTCCTGATATAAATTATATTTTATGCCATAGTTACCGGCCGAAGGACTCTCGCCCAAAAGGCTGCTGGATCGGATAAGTAAGTAAGTAAGATATAAATTATACCACTGCTCTTCATTTTATTTTCTTAAATCAAGGCATAATTAAACATTATGCAATTCTGTAACATTAAAGGGACTATAAATAAGATGAAAAAAGTATAATTAATAGAAGACACAACATGAACCAACAGTAGAAAAAGCACAAACTGAATGGAGGTTTTTTTGCCAACAAAATTGAATGTGAGAAAATACATATGAATCATCAAGCTCTGATTAATGCAGGGCATCTGCCTAAAATATTGTAATATATTCAAATAAATTCCTTCACAACAATTTATACAGCAACAACTTACAAGAACCTGGTGAACAGGATACTCATAGTGCCTAAAGTCAATGAACTTGATGTTGATACATCCCAGTACAGAAGGCAAATGGAAAGATTCTTGGGTAAGATAGCTCTAGGTCTTTTGGATAAGACAATTCTGCCAAACAATTAATGAGGAATGCAGGATACGATAAGCTGTTAAGTTTTCATCTCTGGGCTATCATTTACTTACGATAGCAAATTAGTGGAAGTTGGAGGATCAAAGATTAAAAATTCATAATATTGTAGTTCCTTTTACGAAGGCTGCCAACATCAAATGAAGAACAGTATAAAGCTGTATAAGCTCTGATATATACTGCACTTTACTTGACACCAGCAGAATGAGAATGGCGCAAATATTTAGAAATCTATAAATGGATATTATGGAAAATGAATATAGAATACAAAAATTAAAAATGTTTTACGTATGTATTTAATAATAACTAACTATTGAATTGTAAAAAATGTGGTTTCTTAAAGGCTTACAAATCCAGACTGTAGAATGAATACAAAATTGTTATGATTTGAAAGCAATAGGGGTATTTGCTCAAATATGTAATAGTGGTAACAGAAGGATGAATTTGGAAAATAAATAATTAGCAATTATTATGTAATACATGTATAAAGCATGTGTTTGAGAGTAAGGGCTTTTTCTAATATTGTGAAGTTAATACTGTTGAAAGGATTGTTCAGCAACTTTAGCTGAAATATAAGATAAACTCAACATGTCCATGACAGCTTTATATCTTTTAATAAATTTTTTAATTGATTATTTCTTCTTTTTTTATTCATCCAAATGTGATCCTGTTATAGATTTCTTAACTTTCTGCTCACTAATATTTGCCTATATCTTTGTCCAACTTAAAAGGATAAAAAGGTGCAAGAAACGTTAATACCATGGAAACTAAAATCAAAATGATTTTGTTGTACAGGAAGTAGAACCTTAATGAACCAAAACCACATGACCTATCAGTATGGAAATGCAAATCTGCAAGATTTCTATTTCCAAACATGGAAGGCTATCACATTTACATGACATCTTCTGATTTATACTGGAATTAATAATACAAATTGACATTTTCAACAACTCTTGGATGAGTCCAAGCTTAAAATACATACTATCAGTGAATGATTTTGTAGTATCCATAATGTCATTCAAATTAAAGCCTCCGGAGATGGGTTTTCCTGAGTACATTTGTTGAAAGTCAAAGCATAAAATGAAAAGACTGTAATACATGTATATACTTCATGTCATCAAAAATGATAATGCTAAGACATTTAGCCATTGGTTGTCAATCCATGAATAACAAATCCAGTTAAGCCTATGTAAGGTATAAATCCTAAAACTTTTGTCTCAATCAAGTTGCAGGTAGTAAACAAAGTAACTCCTACCTCCATTCTTAGAACAAAAGAGAAACCCAACAAAAAACAAGAATGAAAAATCATGAACTAATGCTGGCTTCTTTGTAAAATGTATAACAACGATGACTTTAAAAAAAGTTTGTTTTGTTCAAACAAATTTGAAAACTTTCAACTTCATAAAGATAAATAACATAAGGTTTAATAAAAATAAAATTGACAATGAATTCATAGAATTTGGACAACAATATTTTAACCATTAAATTAATGCAATAATATGTTCATAATTTACAAAGACAGTACAATAGAGGAATAAATGCACCTATTGCTACAAAGACAGGTAGAAGCATTGCACTCGTGTCATCAGCTGCATATGGGTCTTTTATTTTGGGCCCTGACGGACGACGCGACTTTTGAGTTTTCAGTGTCGGAGTATCATCAAATTCTTCCTCTTCCTCTTCTGGAACATCAGCACCAGGCATTGATGGTAATTTGGGCACATCTGGTTATAAAATATAATATAAAAGAAATATAATATAGGGTCCACAAAATTTTAGGAGACAATGCCCTTTTACCAACATATCAGTCTGCATATATAGGCATAAGCATAGCACTTAGTAATTCTAATTTTGTTGGTCTTAATGCCGCTTTCAACACAATCAATCAAGAAATGCTATTGAACTAATTAGCTGATATTTTCAATTTCAAGGGAACTGTTTTAGAGTGCTCCAGATCATACCATTAAGGACACAAATTGTAATTATACCGAAGCAACAAAAAATGTGTGTGTGTGTGTGTGCTAAAGTACCAAGAATGTAACGATATGTTATGTGGACAGTGAAATCATCAATCTCTCTCTCTCTCTCTTTCACTCACACACACCCACATATGTACACAGACACACACACATCCTCACACACAGTGTGAGGCTTGTTAGACTAAGTGATAGGCCTACAGCCCATGCCTACACGCATTTCAATAAGTAGGTACATGTATCACTAGTTTGATACAAAAGTAACATTTAGTTAGTTAGTTATTTGAAGTTTAAGGGCTCAGTCAACCACTAGGGTTATCTCCCAGAGTCCATGAAAAAGTAAGATGATAAGCGAGGGAAAAGATAAAAGTAGAAGTAGAAAAAACAGATTTTAGAAGAGGGAAAAAAGTCGCCATGGAGGAAAAGAAGCGCATCAAAGACCCGCACATGGAGAAGCGTTGGCCCTATTCTTTACCCCAGGGAACCACACGGGGGACAAAAGTAACAGAAAATAAGCCTACGGATGACAACTGAATAAGAGGAGTAGGCTAATAAGCCTACATCAATATAATAATGTTGACGGCTTTAAATACAGATGTATTGATTTTCTGCCAAACCGGCACCATGCAGCATAACAATAACATTTTCCATCTGTAGTTTATACGGGCTGGGGATGGCATGAGTACAATTGTAGTACATGTATTAATTATAGATAAACCTATAAGTATGGATATATTGCCATAAGATGTACTATATGGACTAGTTCTAGAATCTAGAACAGAAGTAGGGGTAGAAACATATTTATACATGCATGGTATATTAAGTCAGAGAGAGAGAGAGAGAGAGAGAGAGAGAGAGAGAG
>JASKDV010102658.1:0-14664 GCA_032466395.1 Aegires albopunctatus | reverse complement strand
CTAACCTACTAACCTTTAAAAGAGAAATAGACAAAGAACTAATAAATATGAAACACGATTACTCCTGACGCATGCGCTATGCAAGAAGTAGTCAAAAGCCAACACTTCAACGAAGAGACGTTTAAAAGGCCATAACAGGCCTACTTGTGTCTCAAACATCATATCATATCATATCATATCATATCATCAGAGTTTGCATGCGGCAGATGCAGCTACTTGCTCAGAGCATCTCATTTTCCTTGTATTAGGTCTAAGTAAGGTTAGAATAAATAAAGTTTCTACGTTTCTACCTGAACCTGAAGACTTTATCTTAAATAAATAATATTTTAGTTGTGTACGGTGCCAAACAGATTAACTAAACTTACTTCCATTCCATGTTTGTCTAAAGTTACGTGCCATGGATCTCCAAGCTGGACCCTGTCCAAATTTTCCTGTGCTGAATAAGTCAAAAGGATATATCATATTATAACTGATTTCAAATGCTGCAATTTGGTACAAGGTTACATTCGACTTCGTTTACTGAATTGAATTAAAAAGATATCAAAATTGAAAACAATAAAAAAGTACTTTCTTTGGAGAGAATTATAAAAGAGATTTAGCGTAACAATGATCATGAAACAACAGAAACAAATAACTCAACAATGAAAAACTATCTTAATGCCTCTACAAGTAACAAAAAGTCAGTAATATGCTACTGACTGGAGTTCATCGTCAAATAATGACAGCAGTTCACCAGAAAGCATTTTTGTAAAGTAAGCCTGCTCTTGCTATTTTTAATAAATATTTGATTTTCAAATCAGAGAACAATCTTTCTAAATTTTCAATCATACCTCTCCTTCTCTCATGAGCCAGGTGAACTCTGGATGTTCCTTTGGAACGATTTCTATCTGTGAAAATAACCTGAAAAGTTGAAAAAAAAGATAATGTTGATAAAGACGTTCAACTAGATCCAGGTCTGCATTTATATGTATGAGATAGAGGAAAGCCAGGGTGGAGGGCCTTAACAGTCCCAGGAGGTTAGATTAAACGTGTTGGGATGCTTTACTTTATTGAAGTGAAGCACATTGACAAAATGTTATTCCGCTTAAAGCCAGGTAAGGCCTACTTGCTTTTACAACTGAGAAGAAGAAAATGAATGTAAAGAGTTTTACTTAAGGACATAACATTATCTCTAAACTAAACATTGAAACTAAGACATTTATGTTCTTCATGATGTTCTTCAAACCTAACATCTATCTGTACACCGTAATGTCATACAAAGCAGGTACTTGACTTTAGGAAGAATCAAATATTGCCGTAGGCCTATGCTAGAGTTAGAGTTATCTAAACTGGTCAATATTAAATTGAATTAAATGCAAAAGCATTTCTTTTCTTACCTGAGCCCTCTCAGTGTTGGAAGGTGAAAACATTGTTTTGTTCATGTCAAGTTTGTATTTTCTGTCAGGGAAAAACCAGCCAAACTCTGTAACGTGCTCTCTGAAATAGCAAATGAGAGCTGAAAAATATTCACTTTATTCTAAGCACACATTTCAATGCTAGTTATATCATTAATTTCCATTGAAACTAAAAAGTACATGAGAAACGAAGAGTGAACTGCAGGACTTGTAAGAAAAATCTGTTTTAGATAAAAGCTCTACAAAATGAGATAGGCCTACCATTGATTAGGGGACAGGAAGAAATACAAATAAAATATTGTATTAATCATAATGAACAGTAAAAGAAATAAAACAAGAAATGTGATATTCTCCAAATTAATGCAAATAAATGTTTTCTGATAAAATACCATATGTGAAGATTCAATCATCTTTTTAAAAAACAACAGTGTAGCAAAAAATTAACATTGATGGCACACATCTGAGAACTCTGATATGAAAGCTGTCAAATAAAGTAAGATTTCTAAGCATTAACACCCTTTGTATTATCAAAAAACACATAATTTGACTCAAAATTATGTCTTTAAAAAAAAGCAATTGCCACATTGGAAAATATGTACATTATTTTATTTATATTTAGTTTACATTCTAAATCTGGAAAAAAAAAACCTTGGAATTTTGTAGAACAGTCAACTGTTATTATTATCAATGTCAACATTATCTATAAAGGATAAAAAGTTTACTTTGAGAAAAGGAAAGACTTTAGAGTGGGAAATGGCAAGTGGAAATTAAAAACAAGAAACAAGGTTGTCAAGAGGATGTTAGTGGACAGATATAATTATGTGGAATAAAAAATTATATGGATTTTATATGGCTGTGGAGCAATGATAGGTAATTTGTCACAAAGACGATTATCTGTAAAGGTGTATCATAAAATTTATTTTGATAATTACAATTTGTATAAATAATGAGTAAAAAAGTCCAAATATGGAGGGAAAAAAAGATATTATGTTGTGAGTACATCAGAAAAAAAGAATATGTGCAGAGGCACGGCCTAAAAAGAGAAAAGGACAATACTTGTGAAGAGGCCTTGTGGGGTGGGAAATTGAGTCAAGTTTGTAGGAACTAAATTAAATACAATTTATCTGATTAGTGATGAATTAATATACTACATTTCTTCAATTGATTCCATTGCACTGCTAAGTTCAGGAATTTAAAATGAGGTCTTGAGCTATTCCAACTTATTTCATAGATAAACAGAATTAAAGGATACATCAATAAGCTGAAATTCTGGGGTTTATGAGGTTGAATCAATCAACATGAATTGTTGTGGAAGAATGATAATGTGTACTTTTCTGAAATGGTTTTCTTCTTGTTCACAATAAACATTTAAAGTTTTTGTTTTGAGTATTTGAAAATAAGTAAGGGATAATTTGGATGTTAATGTAATAGCAATAACAAAGACATGATTTTATATATAACATAACATTATCATCAGTTATAGGAAGATATGAAATAAACATGGAAAAAAAGAATAAGATAGTTATCATGGGTACTGGTAGTTGGCATTTGATGTGGTCTGTTGTGGTAAATAATTTAAAAAAAACAACCCAATAGTTCGTACAAGGCTGTGAAATTTCATCAGAAACAAGGCAGAAAACAAGTTAGAAACAGAAAGATGTTAAAGAATCTAATTTACTTTAATTCTCAATTGAAAAGAATTGAAGTCTATTATTTAAAAAATTAAACGTCAATACAGGCAATCTAAATTCTCACACGACTGTAGGATCTAAAATGAGGGTTATCAAAACTAGTAAAAAAAACTAATCTAAATCTAAAAAGAAGAATTTAAAAAAAAAAAATTTTTTCGTAGATTGAATCTACTTTTGTTCAATACTAAGGGTATATTCATAGGAAACATTGCTAAGCTAAATGTTCATCTCAAATAATTAATTTTATTTTCTTTATGAATAAAGAATGATATAAATTTTAAATCTAATTCTAATGAAGAACTTTAGCATGTCTAGTTGAGGTACAATTGTTACCATTTAAAGGAATGAAATAACAAATTTGACATGATAGTGGAATAGAAATTCATACAAGTTTTGTTAAATAGTAGGTGTGTGGCATTTATTGTAATGTCAACATTTTGAGAAATTGTTGTTTTATTAAATCAGATTAAGAATTAAAGACTTTTAAAAAAATAAGATATTAATGAAATTGAATAAAGTCTAGGCTAGAGATAAGCTAACTATCGGAAATCTAGACATCAAAATAAAATATCACTGCTACAAACCCTGGTTCCTCATAATGGTCTCTGAAAGATGAATCATATAAAATTCAAATCTGTCATTATAAAACTGTATTATTTATATTTTCATTTTTGTTACATTTCAGTTTTATTACACTCATGTAATGCAATAAAATTCTGTCAAAGTCAGAACAAAGTGGAAGCAAAGGAAAAGCACTTCAACTTCAAGGGACATTTCATCGTTTTCATTTTTCGTGAATTAAATCTCAGCCTGTGATTCACGAAGAGTGCATTGTCTTGGTTCGATCACATATAAAGGTGTTTGCACCAAATCGTACATGGCTATGCAAGGCAATTATCTTGGTTGTAGTCAGCTTATCCGATTGTAATCTGGACCTGACAGGAATTACATCAACATTTACAAATCATTTCAAAATCGGTAAATGACAGGCCATAATTTTATTTCATAGCCTTGTAATGCTATGCACAACAAAAATTCTTGTAATGTCAAGTCAATTCTGTTATATAATCATTTTTATTACCATCTTATAACAATTCATTCAAACCCCAGTTAATGTATATATAGCTCTGTAAAATAAAGTACAGTAACGTGAAACAAAGATAATGATTCCCAAGCTCTGGTAAAGTCACTGTAAAGTGTCTACAACTCTAGGCCTTCAGCCTTTGCTTATCCCATATGAGGGTGGAAAAAAAAAAAAGAAAGGGTGGGAGGCATATCCCGCTCACTGTCAATAAAAGGGACAAAAAATAACATTATCATTTTTGCATAAAATATAATGAAAGAGAAGAGAAAATATTTCACATACTTGTCATGTTTCCAGAGATTGATGAAACCTTTCTCATCCACTGACACAACACTCCCTAAATTTCCAACAATTCCCAGATGGATGATGGGTATTTTGTGCTGCTGCAGCAAATCCATGGATAAATTTTCTTTGGTCAAATTCTCCTCACCATCTCTGTCTGCATTTGGCTTGAAAAGGATGGGCATCTTAGAATCCTTGTCAGTAACGTTGAACTTGAGCATTTCCCCACTTTTTACTCCCACACAAACAAAAGGCTGAATAATGTGGAAAAAAGAAAAAAAAAAGGTAAAAACAAATGAATATTTCTAGAATCTAAATATAACATATTTTCTTTCACTTAAATCTTGTATGCTTTTTACTATAATTCATTAACCTTGTTATTATCGATTTAATCTGAAATAAAATCCAAAAAAGTTAAATCTTCTTTGAGTTTCTAACTTATTCTTTTTTCTATTTGTATTTTATTATCTTGTATTCAGAAAAGAATATGTCTACAAATCTACTCCATGCAACATTACAAAAGAGAAGATACATTATTTCATTTTATAGTAATAGTTACTACACTAGTTTATTAAAAAATGTGTAAACAATGGGACACATGTAGAAATTATTGCTAAGAAAACCATTATTCTTACACCATTCCCAATTCATGCCATTACATTTTTACTTATTCTTGCTTTTCATTTCAAGTATTCTAGTTATTTTTAAATATTATAAAAATAGTAATGAAAATTATACTACCTGACTCATAAGGTACGACAAAGTTGGAAAAAAATGGCCAATGACGGGTGTTGAATCAGATGGAGCACTGCCTTGCTCTGCTAGTGGCCCTGATTTTATTAATAAGAGTTAAAGGAAAATAATAACTATTTTCTTTATTCTTTGAGAATGAACAAAAATAAAATTAAAAATGACAATAACTGTAAACAAATGTCTACAACTAAACAAAGAATAATGTCCAATATTTAAAAAATTTACAAAAGCAATATTTTGTCATTGTTATAATTCAATTTGATTACTATGTCTGTGTAAAAGATGACCTGCATAAGATCATCCTCAAAACTGTCAACCTTTATAGACACCTGTATTTTGAGCATCTGAGAGTAAAATTCTATCTTAAAGTAAAACACTTGACTATCTTTTCAACTTTATCTATTCTAATCCATGATTAATATCAGCTACTCAGTAGCACCGTTAGTAGAATAACTGACTACCAAAGCTAGTATTCAATCTGCAAAACCAGGCAGATTTTTCTTATAGTCTTCCAGTTGACCCAGCAGTAAATGGGAATCTAGATACGTTTTGATCTAGTTAAAAAAAAGGGATAGTAAGCAATGACATTATGATATATATATAGAATCAAATTAGAATCTCCTCCTAATTCACACATCCTCAGCAGTGAGTAAAGGAACTCTTTATTGAAAATATTTAATAACTAGTAACTTCAGGACAGGGTAAACTCTCCTTTTTCTAGAATCTATCTATTGTAATATATTGTACCAGTACAGAAGGAGTTAACAACTACCAACCTTCAGTTAGAGTAAACTCTCCTTTTCTAGAATCTATATATTGTAATATAATGTACCAGTACAGGAGGAGTTAACAACTTCTAACCTTGTTAGAGTAAACTCTACTTTTTCTAGAATCTATCTATTGTATTATACTGTACTAGTACAGGAGGAGTTAACAACTACTAACCTTATCAGAGTAAACTCTCCTTTTTCTAGAATCTATCTATTGTAATATA
Source organism: Aegires albopunctatus (assembly GCA_032466395.1). NCBI lineage: Eukaryota > Metazoa > Mollusca > Gastropoda > Nudibranchia > Aegiretidae > Aegires > Aegires albopunctatus. The sequence continues at coordinate 8,466 of JASKDV010102658.1, read as the reverse complement.
CTGTACCAGTACAGGAGGAGTTAACAACTACTAACCTTGTCAGAGTAAACTCTCCTTTTTCTAGAATCTATCTATTGTAATATACTGTACTAGTACAGGAGGAGTTAACAACTACTTACCTTGTCAGAGTAAACTCTCCTTTTCTAGAATCTATCTATTGTAATATACTGTATCAGTACAGGAGGAGTAAATAATTACTAACCTTCAGTCAGAGTAAACTCTCCTTTTTCTAGAATCTATCTATTGTAATATACTGTATCAGTACAGGAGGAGTAAACAATTACTAACCTTCAGTCAGAGTAAACTCTCCTTTTCTAGAATCCATTGTAATGACTCTTGACAATGCAAAAGGAGGGTTTCTCAAGTTGACAGCTTGGCTTTCTATTGCTTTGACAGCTTGACTTGAAGCCAATTGGCCATTTACATTCCAGACTGTAAAAGTTCCCTGAATAAAAATGACAGTGCAACTTTTGAATACAACTCTCATTACACTTATGCAACTGAAACCAAAACCTTGAATTTAATCAGCAGTTGAATATTTCAAAATAGCAGCAGTCTGCTAAAAATAAGGCTAAAACTGCAATCAGTGACATATCAGTACTTACATATATTTCACAATGTAAAACTTTAAAATACAATAATACAGATACTGACTTAATAATGATGACATGGCTTGCAAATTTTATTGGAAGATATAATGATAAATTACTGATTGTAGAGAAATTGAGAAACTTGGATCCATACCAAAAAGTCTGCATGTCAATCTTTGCCATTGTGATGATTTTGAAAAGTCCTATCCAACCTCTTAATCTTCAGTTCATTAGGATTCATGCACCTTATATTTTTAAGTTTCATCTACAAGTTACATAAAAGTACAATATTTCAGTGATTGAAAAAGAGTTGACTGCTGATACTAAACCTTCACGTGAAAAAAAGTAAAAGAATTTTCTTTTCTTCTCTCAGGTCATGCCCTAAGCTGATGCGCCATCTATGGTGACATGTAGACACAAATTGGCTACAACACTTACATTTCTCCCCACCTTCGACAATGCAATATCTATTTGAATTCCTGTATATTTCATGTCTATAACAGTACAATACATCTATCTAATTTTTGGTTTCCCTTCTTGTTTTTGACATTTTACCTTCATCTCTAGCACTCATTTTTCAATTTATCATCTTATGCCTAAACTATCATTGTCTTTTGGCTCATATCACTTTGCACATCTCTTCCAGTAAGAATTTACCACATATATTTTAATTTTTCACTTAGTCCCACTTTCTTAATTGAGTCAAGAAATATGATCTAATAATGAATTTCCAGACAGCGATAATGAAACATCACCAACCACTTTATGGACTGCCAGCAAATGGGACGAGTCCAAACTCCATGCGAGATGGACTACAGTGCCTTGTCCTGCTTGACCCAAATCTAACTTAACCACTGGCCATGGTTCTACCCAGGTGTTTAAAATGAGGATATCCCCTGAAAAGAAAAAAACCATAAGAAATGTACCTGCAAAATGTCTACAAATAATAAAATAAGTGAAAAAATAATCACTTGTACAAATATTTGAAAATAAATGCTCTATCTAGGACTCAAATATTGAAAATGCTTTGTAAATGACCTATAAGAAGATAGTAAGAACACAGCATCCTTTGTAATGTACGCAATAGTCATTATAAGCACCATGAACACTGGTAGACAATGGACATGTAAGCTATTTATTTAAGAATGACAGTTATTCTTAAAAAATTCTTATTGAATAATTAGGCTGGATACCTTTAAATAAATCTTTATAAAACTGCTATTTCGTTATTATACAACTTACATAAATATTGGTTTCCATATCTATTATTTCATAAAGACTCCTGAATCAGATTCATAATATCTGGGTCCACTTTTGCTGCCTCCCTACAAGTGTAGATTAAAACCTATCTATGATCTTCAAACCTTAATGCTATATACATAAATCTTCACACAAGGAAGACTTTCCTGAACGGCTGAACTCTAAAAATAAAAATATAACTATGTCAATGGACTCACCACTCTTCATACCAACGGCAAGCAATGCATGATCGGGGGATGATTGCAGAACATTGACGCCTTGTCCCCTTTTGGCAAGAGCTACGCTGAACATAAATGGTTCTAATTTCTGTAAGGAATTATTGTAGATAAAAATCATTATTGTTGCCACAAATGGAGAAATAATATGATAACAATTGATTGTCATTGAACACTGCTGTACAACGCTTTCTTGGGATGATAAATTCATAGTGTTTCATCCCACTCAATGCTGACATTTTTTCTCCACTTCACAAACAAGATACAAAGGGTAACTCATTCTATGGACCATATACTATAGACTGGGAAATTGCATTAAAACAAAAGTAAAAAGAGCAATCAATGCAACAATGCTCTCTTCTTAATCTATCCTGTTCAAATCTTTGAATTCAATATTGGGAAAGGCTGGACAATTATTTGTTAAAATGTACAGACATATTATTCACAAATTGCCAAAAGTAAAACATCTATTAAGAGTTTACATGGCTTTTGAAACATAAAAGCATTAAGTTTATATAGATTAGAAACCACTGCCGGCTTCTATGAATTGAAAAAGGGATGGTGTAGTGAAAGAGGAGATTGCAATTGTAAATTACAGGCTGGGCAAGATAAAAGATACGTGCTCCCTCTAGACAACTCTGATCTGTTAATTTAAATTTACATAAAGTCCCTAAAACAAAACTGAGATAGTTTGTTGATTGTTCCTTCTCCTAAAGTGGACCAATCATTTGGAACTTGCTCCCAGCATCAGTGAGGCTCACAAATTGGGAAATCATGTTCTGAAAGCGTCTTAAGACACATCTTTTTTAAAAAAATATCTTCCATAGATATGCACTCCTTTTCATTCTTGCATTGCTGATTTGCTGATGCCTTGACATTGTTTTAGCAGTATGAATGGTTTTCCAAATAATTGTGTAAGTTTTCTGATTAACAATGCAGTGAGTTGTGCAATTTCTGTTCGTTGATGGTTGTATGAGTATTGAATGGTATGTAAGCTTAGGTTTAATTGTTTGCGGATTGATGTATCATATCTTAAGCTGATCTGAGTTGATTGCTGCTTGTATTGTGAGGTATGTTGTATTGGGTTGTTGCTTGTTGACTGTGTTAAGTGATGTTTGCTGTTCACCTCTTTGTGCTAAATTGTGTTGTTTATTAGCGATGTTGTGTGATTACTGGCAGTATTGTTTTGTATATCATGCCAAACCTGTGATGTCGATTGTTGTTCTTGCTGATTCGCTGTACCAATTGTATGCTGCTTATCAATTAATTATGTTATGTGTTATGAGTTAAATCAATTATTGTACAGCGCCTTGATGTTTCAACAGAGGGTATTCTATACATAAAATTATTATCATTATTAATTATTATCATTATACAGATGATAGTCATGTAACTATATATAGTGATGTGTTTATAGTACAAATCAGAATCTCTGTAACAAGTACAGACTCAAATTTTACATCAATTAGGTTATCTCCCAGCTAGACAATTCACTCAAATGCCCTCTTAACTGCAAGAGAGCATACAGCTTTTATTGTAAATAGAACGAAAAGTTTGATAATAAAAATCATATCAAAATATACATTTCATTAAAATAATAAGGATTTTTCAATTTTGAAAATTGCCTCAGATGATTCATGGGGATTTTATTCATTTAGTGCTGCTATCCTTACTTTCCAATACTGCACTTCCTGTTTTATGTACACATCTGTCCAAAGCTTTCTCCTTCTTTCTATCTTGCTGTCTACTTTTGCGTACTTTGTGCTTTTCAGATCTTCAGGTATAAGATGGTTGTGATAAATGATAGTCACATCAGCATCTATGGGTTCTCTGAGGAAAGCACACAAGGAAAATATTATTATTGACTATTTTGTAACTTTCAAAGTAGCACAAATAGCTCTATACTTATTTGGGCTTGAGGTCAGATACCAGCTGATACTATCTCTCTCAGGGTTGGGTCCTATCCAGTTTTAAATGAATACTGGCTTAACTTATGACAAACTGATATCTTGCCAGGATCCTGGGATAAAATCTGGTATCATGAATTATATTAGCTCATCATATCAAATTTTTGATTAAATTTACATAACTTAATGTAAACGTGGATTGACTTAATACACATACATAAATAATAAATCAAATTATAAAACCTCAAAACTGCCAAACTCCTAAAAAATTAAAAAAAACAAGAGTTACATTTGACCTAAAGATCCAAAAACTAGATCTCAAAGCAATAGGACCCTGAAATGTGGCTGGAGGGGAATACTGAATGACAAATGACATGGTAGATTGTTGAAGATAGGAATTGAATTCTCAGATAATAAATTTAAAGAAGAATTATTTGATGCAAATCTGTTGAAATAAAATGAAGATTTAAAATCTAGCAAACATTGATTGAATACTTTGCCTCTCATTTAGTCAAGGCAGAAAAGTCCCATTGAGATTAAAAATTATAACAAAAATGATCATTCATACTCTTCAGCAACTTGTTTGGGTTTATCTTTGGGTAGAGGTTTTGGCGGTCCTTTCTTTTTCTTATCAGGTGGGGGTGTTGGCACAATGTCTCTTCGGAATGGCTGTGGTGCTGCAACCACAGGGTGTGACATCACTTGGGAGTGGGCCCATACGCCTTTCCTTGGAAGGATAAATTCAAAGGTGGGACACTTATTATTTATAGATTGCGTTGACCATGATTTTGTTTATCTATTTACTTATTTACTATTGAGTAAATTTTTTGTACTTTATGACTAACACCAAAGCTAACACCAAAGCTCTCCACTGTGTCTAGTCAGCTAGCTGAGCATCTCATGTCATTCATCTTACTTTTTCTAATCATCTCAACAAATATTTATGAGACCAAGTCTCTTTCTCTCACTGACTGGGTTTTTTGTTGTTGTTTTGGGTTGGGTTTGTTTCCCAATGACCAACACTCTCACCCTTGCACCTTGTCTATAGCCCTTTTATTTCAATCATTACCATAAAAAATGTTCTCTGTCATAATTATTGATATCATCATTTTTGTTGTCATCATCTCCTTTAACATCTTTGCCATTTTTGTCACCTTCATGATCATTATGATCCAACATAAAAAAAATTGGTTATACTTACTTGTGTTGGTCTCTGTCCTTTTGCATGGTGTTGAAAGCTCTAGTTAAAAGGTCATACATGGGGTCATGTGGGTCTCTACCATCTGGATTTCCCGTAGCTTGGACCTGGGGAAAATTAGTTTAAAACATAGATTCATAGAACTGTTGATCATAAGTAAAAGCAACTATTAAATATCATAGACATGTCTTTATCTCATTATCATACATGATACCTTAACATTGATCATACTGTGTCAATGCCTAACAGGTTGAAAATAATGTCTTATTTAGTCATACATGATCTTGTTGCTGTTGGCCAAGAAATCAAAATAATAAAAATCTAAATCTAAATCAAAACAATAGATTTAGATCTACCAAGATAAACAAACCCAATTAACACTATAGACAGCACAAACTAACAACATGATTTGGAAATACTCCCTTTGTCAATAACAAAAAAGGAAGAAGACGAAATAAAAAAAGAAAACAAAAGTAAAGATCAATTATAAACAATGATATTAGAGAATAAGAAAAAGAAAAAGAATATCCTCTTCTCTTTCTTTTTCTTGTCCGATAATATAAATTAAAAAAAAATATTTCTATCTTACTTTCTTTTTCTTTTATATTTTGTCTTTATACATATTGTCATTGATAAAGGTAGCATTACTTAACATCGTTGTTACCCTGTCCTGTCCGCTTGTTGGGTTTGATTATCTTGGTAGATCTAGATCTATTGTTTTGGTTTAAATGTATTTTTTTCTTATTTCAATTTATTGATTAACCCAACAGTGGCTTCCTTTTAATCTTTATATTGCCCAAGAAACTAAAACATTGTTGTTTCTAGCAATGAGCATGGCTATGCTGTAAAGATAAGGACTTTATAACTACTAACTTAAGTTTTTCTGCTTTACTTTCAAACATTTGCCAAACTGAATGAATTCAAATTCAGAGTAGGTGTCATGATTTTTATTGTTCAAAACATCTAGTAGAATTTCTAATATCTCTGTCAATCACATGAGACTAACAAGTAGCAAATTTTTCACCAAAAATGTACTGATCAGGTATTATTACCTAATGTTTAGATTTTGAATAACAAATCAAATAAAAAGGACAAAATGCCTACAATGAAAGATCAGCAGAATAGTTTGAAAATTATTTCAAAAGAGGAGAAAGAATCAAGTTTTCTCATCAAATATAATAACTGCTGTCCTTCATTAATCATTGCAAGGAATGAGCACTGGACTAAGATTTTCACATACCTCTGACTCCTTAATGAAAGCATTGGTGGCTAATTTACGATACATGAAATGAGTTTGATGGATTTCCAAGGCAATTTCTCTCATCATTCTCTTGGTCAACTGAAAGTATAAATAAATAATATATTTTATAAATGGAAAGGAATAGAAAATGGGGCTGTTTTATAGTATAAAAATCATTTTTTAAAACCCACTTGTCCACAGCATTCTGCACATGTTTTCAGGCAGGCCTTTTAGATGCAAAATTCATCTTAATTTCCACTTTCTTAAGGTGCTTTCGTCTAGCAAGTTGATAAGATGCTGATAAACTCTCACAACAAAGTGTTGTTAGGAAGATGTAAATAAAGACCAGTTACCCAAGAACAGATCTGAAATTGGGACTCTAAGTCTATGAGGTAGATATCTTCTGCTAAACCATGATGACAAGCAAACTGTTTATAATCGTTGTTCAGAGTAAGACAATAACAATATCTTGAAGTAATTTTTGATATTTAAATCTTAAATGTAAGAAAAACAGTAATGCAAATCAAGTAAATACAGACAGAAGTAAAAAGAATAGGCCCCAAGCTGAAAAGAATAAAGTAACAACAACAAACCCAACCGTAAAAAGTCGACAGTAATTAAAAAACACAAAAAAGAAAAAAAAAAAAATTAATGCTGATGAAAAGTGGTAACCACCTGAAGCATCAATTCTTCTGCAACCAAAGTGACTGTTTTTCTTTCTGTGAGAGCTTTGGAAGATCTCTCATAGTCTTTACTCTTTGCATTAGCCATGTGCCTAAAGAAATATGAAGAAATGAGACAAACCTTCACTGAATGACAAGATATCAAAATGTTATATTTTACCATTTCATATTGCTGATATACTTGAATAAGCCCCTCTCATCAGACAAATATTATGACTATGTTTTTCACATCTTAATCATAAACAACGTGAGTGTATACTTATTGCACAATTGCATATTTCTCTTGCCATACTACATTAATATAATTATGTCATAGCCTGTAATTAATCTGCTTGATTTTTATTTGGCTTAATGGCATAGATAAATTTATTTAGCTTTTATTATCAGAATGATCTCTCAATGATAATTGAAAACTTAAAACACATTGATTCCTCAACTTTCCTTGGTTTTTACTCATGTTTATGTGATAAGATATTTCTGTTCTTGCATAACACTGTAAAGCATATAGCCAGTAAATTATGGATATTTCTTATATCCTCAGTAAAACAAAAATCAAGATGTTATTATTTCACTGTTGCTGATATTTCTATGGCAAAAGAAGTGTCTACCAGTCTAGCACTTGAAATCATTTACTGTCAAAATAGGAAATATAGCCTGAGGGAATTGGCGTCCACCCCAAAGCCAGATATTCTGGATTTACCCCAAGACTGCGAGGACTTCCCCCTCACACTTGTATTGTAAACAGTGACTGAACGCTTCCACTACCCTCTAATAATTATTTACCAGATGGTCCTTAGGTTTTTGCAAAAGGCTAAATGATATACCAAATATCTGATTAAAAAAAATGAGTAAATGGGAATAAGTCAACCATATGGGAATGGGAATAGATCATCTGATAGTAATGGATAATTAGACACACTAGTTTGCGCAGATCATTGTACTATTCAAGGAAACTGACTCTATTCTAAAGACATATAATTTTAAAGGAAAGAGCATAAAAAAAAAAAAAATAAATAAATAGAAAAAAGAGAGTAGATAAGTAACTTTTTAAAACAATCTAACTAAATCACACTCATAACTCCATGGTAAAAATGATAACAAGACATAATATTGAATTACCACTTACATTCTCATTTCTCTTTCAAAATGGTCATAGTCTGGGGGCACATGTTTGATGAGAAAATCGTCTATAAGATCCTCCACTATTGACCTTGCCTGAGAATACAGAGGTAATAAGTGAAATGCAATGAGCTATTATTGTAACTTTTTCAATCAAATATAAAAAGAATAGAAAGTAAGAAAGAAGAAAGAGAGAGAGAGAGAGAGAGAGAGAGAGAGAGAGAGAGAGAGAGAGAGAGAGAGAGAGAGAGAGA
>JASKDV010102547.1:0-14665 GCA_032466395.1 Aegires albopunctatus | reverse complement strand
AAAAAAAACAAAAACTTAAATAAATAAATAAATTTAAAAAAAAAATAAATTAATAAATATTACCTATACTGTTATAGGTTTTATGCTGTTAGGTGCCATATACTATACCCTTATAGTATGCTTATTGCACTAGGTGGTTAATTTTCAGCTCGTGACATTTCAATCTGTCTTAACAACTATGTAAAGGCTTATACTTTCATTCAACCAGATAGCCCACTATCAAAACTTCGTAATTTTTACCAGTGGTTTGTAATTTCTTAATCATGGTCTGCTTTTTTTTTGTAATTTTATTAATTTTTTAGGATACTAGGCAGGTCTGTTAAAGTTAATTCAAAGTAATTGTATAAGAACTGCAACATTTTATCATCACTGGACTATTTATCATGAAAGTTTATAATGCTAAATTGTGTCTGTTCACTTGTTTAAGATTATACTACTAAGTGAAATGAAATGGGGTAAATTGTCATTCACAATATCTATTCAATATTTTGCTTACTACTGCTAAAGTAATGGAATAATCCTTTAAGAAACCAGCAGACGCTTCATATTCATCAAAAAAGAAGCGGGAGTTAGACATATCTGAAAAGAAAAAATCATAAAAGATTAATACGAGTGTATCTCTTAATATAAAATGTATATATCATTTGTAGAGAGGGCATCTTTGGTGAGATACTAATGGTTTTCAATCTCAAACCAAAATGAACCTTAAACCTCATTAAGAAACAGAACAAAACAATTCTAAAATTAACGCACAAAAAAACAGAAAAGTAAACCATAGTAGGTGACAACAATTTTAAAAAGCTTTATACTGAAAATAAAATGTTCATTTCATCATAATGATTGAAATGCATAATAAATAAAATACATTTGTACTAATAAAGTTTTATATATATAAAAAAGCATTGCTTCCCTTTTACTTTTATGAATAATATCTGATGTCAACAACCGGGTTAAATATCATACTCTTGACTCAAGTGCATTGATGCTTCTATGGCATAGTGATCTAGTGGTAGACATTTGGACTGGTGATCGAAAGGTCCCCGATTCAAATCCCTGTAGGGGGCTATGTAGGGCTCTTTACATGCATTTCCTCATCTGACCCAGGTGTGAAATGGGTACCTTGCTATAGGTTCATCTTGTCAGAATGCCAGAGAGAAATGCTTTTCATACACCTCGGCATGTCCCCAAGGGGGTTGAGAAAGATTTTATAACCCTTCTTGCCTGTAAAGCGCATTGAGCACATTTAGTGGGAACAAGCTAAATAAGTATTCTCTTTATGCTCTTTATTAGCAATCGAAAAGTGTTATTTAGGATTTTGGAAGTTTGGAGGGAGGCATAATGTCCCAAGTGCCTTTCTTTAGGAAATGTCACTGTCAAAAACATTGAATCACATTATCAAAGTTTATCTATGCTGCTTTGAAAGCACAATGACCATGTGGCAAATGAGCACATTTCTCGTAAGTGAGTCATTTTGTAACAGCCCTTTGCTAACCATCCGATAACCTAGTCGTAGCTCCAAGAATTATTTCAGGGGCTATTAGAAATGCTAGCAATTTCTTGTCCTCAGACAAATTCCTATAAAAGAGGGAGGTATGAAAGCCACATATCCACTCTATGTGTGCAATTAAACAAGAATTTAAAAAATGCCACTGTTTTGAACATTAAAAGAAGGGGAAAAGAATGTGCTTCTTCTTAAATAACAAATTCAAAAAATGTGAGATGAATCTTAACTTACATTTTGTATTACCAGTATAATAGAAAACCACTGATAAAGTCTCTGAATTTTTCAGTTCCTCCAATGTCTTCAAATCTACCAACTTTACAACATGGAAGTAATCTGACAAGTTTTGTGCTTGTGATGAATGAAGTGTTGACGTCAATGCTGATGTTATAAATAATGACGTCAGAAATACCAAAAATGAAACGTCCAAAATTCCATGAGCCATCATTAAAATCTTGGGAAACATCACTTTTTAATGAACATATAGTTCGAAAATAAATGATCTGAAGGATGAATGCAAAAAAAAGTGAAAGGCAATTAGGTACTAATATTACTATGCTAGTGACTAATATACGTTTGAAATAGTCTCTTTAAAATTTGGATAACTGCAGCTGTATGTTTATTAAAGTTATATACCAATCATTATCAACATAATATTCATCATAAATTTATAGCATTTGGCAAAGGCTTAAATGACCATCAAAGAGCATATTCTGTTGTTATGCAAATTAGAAGCCTGTGTTTGGCCAGTTGCAATTTAGACGAGAAGAAGCTGCAAATCTCAAAGCATTTGAACACTGCTTTGCTTGGAAGATCAAGAGACCAGATAGCTCAATGCCGCTCAAATTACCTTGGCACCAAGGCAATTCCTGTTGTCACAAATGCACTATTAATAAATGGAAATGCTTAGAGTTGCCATACAAATGCGAGATGGAGAGAAGGGTAGAAAGGAGTAATTCAGAGCGTTGTGATTTGCAACCAATATTATATTTGGTTTCATGATTGAATGATTTAAATCTCACCTACGGTGGAAACCTGATATGTCAGGGATTGTGGGACCAAAGATCCCTGTTAAATCAGACATTCAAGGGAAATCAGAAAAAATGGCCATTATCGCTATCATCACGGGCAGGAAAGATATAATAATGAATGTAATTAGTGAATAGACATGAGTGAGCATAGTGCAACTGCCACTGGACACAAGGCCTATACTAGTACTAGTAGAAGTGGACATGTTAAGACTAAGATTGAATAAGAAGACACAATACTGCAGGCTTGGTCTCACTCACTTCTTGTTCATCAATTGATGAGTGTGGTCATTGTCATTGTCCGTATGTTAAAATGTTGAGTGAGAGTGTTTGGATAACAAAATAAAAAAATCTATACATATATTGTTATACTTTGTTCCCGAAATAGATGTCCGTATCCAGAATAAAGAATTTATGGTTTATAGAGTACAAATAAATAAGAAAAATTCATAAAGGTAGAACAATATGGTTTATTCATGAATTCATGAATCATGAATAAACCATATTGTTCTACCTTTATGAAATATAATTCTAATCTCAAGTGTTGAATATCTTGCTGTCAATATTTAATATGTTATACCTCCTGAGATTGTATACATTCTGGTATACACACTTAACAATGTGTGTTTGTGTGAAGCTTAGTTTGTCTGTCCGCTTCGAACATCTATGATATAGCACAAGATAGATGTTCGAAGAGTAGGCCTATATGTGTGTGTGAGTATATATATAGCCTACCTATCTAGATTCTAGATCTGTCCCTTGTGACAAAACATTATACAAAACCCTTATACTTATACTTTTGGTGATGTACACGTATTAAATACCTTCAATCTAGAAGCCAAAGGATCCACAAGTAGAATCTAGATTTAAACAGACAGCGCAGTCCTGTATAATAATTGGCACTACGGTAAAAATAATTGGATGCCCAGAATCGATAATTTATACAATGAGCATATATCATAATGCCTCTAGCTGTTTAATCAAAATTGGGATCAGCCTCATGGAACCATTGAAGCTGGAAGCACTCACGAGGCCTATAAGAAATCTCTCTCTCTCTCTCTTTGGAAGCACTCACAAGACCTATTAGAGATCTCTCTCTCTCTCTCTCTCTCTTTCTCTCTCATCTCTCTCTCAGACTTTATTATGATGATGTTGAATGCAGAAGGTCAATGGTTGTGACCCTTAACCTCCAACCTTGAACGGTCTTTTAAGCTTTCGCTTTCTTACGGAACTCGGTCGTCAACAAAATGGTATGCCAGAGAATATATATCAAATTCATAGAACAAAAAGGGAAAAAAGAGGCATGATGGGGATCGGGAAGATTCCAATATATCTACCTAGTTTCAACTGAAAAACAAGTTGTTTTCTTATTTCTTTTACAAAATGCTAACTGAATTTTACCAATGTCAGGCTAGATATCTAGAATCTAGATATCTAGACTCTCTAGATCTAGATCTATATCTAGATTAGATCTATACCAAAGAAATTTTATTAATAGAATTCCTTTGATCTATACATAATTTGGGTTATCCAACAACACTGTATGAAACACAATGTAAATTTAGATGAATTTTTATTATTTACGTGGAGCTGATATAGATATAATGAATTGTCGTTTTCATTGCGCATGGAGATGTATCTTGATTGATGTACGAAAACTGTCTCTACGACTCTATGAAGGTAAAAATGGTTCATGGGTGGCCAAATATGATTTTCTCGAATTAAAGATTTCCACACACTAGATGAACGTGAAACAGCTGCTTACGAATCTCTTTTATCATATTTGGTGTTTGATGCAACATAGATCTAACTAACACCATGCTGTTAGAAAACGACGCAGTAAGTAGATTCTAAAACCACTAGCCTAAGAACAATTCAAGAGTAAAAGTTGGTTGGTCTTTTGTCTTAGTATTATTTGTCAATCTAATTCTAATGCCAACTCAACCCGAGTCTAGATTAGATCTAGGGTTGTGGCCTAGTCTTAGTTCACTCACTTGCATTTTATAATGAAATGATCTCAGGTAAATCTAAGATAAATCACTGGCTATAGAATCTAGTGTTTAGTTTTCTCGAAATCTCTAGGATTCACTGGGAAGCCCTAGGAATCCCTCCAAAGCCCTTTGGTAGTCCTCGAAAGGCACTTACAAACCAAATCATCAATTTTAGTCTCAGAAGGCAAAATAATATATATAACAAATAACACCAGCCTAATAATGGTGGTATGGTTACATTCCAAATTGTTTTACGGGCTGGTAGCAGGTGCAGCGTTAACGGATAATTGTCTCCCATTGGAATGATCCATCCTGTCTACATGTAGACGGGGCGGCAGCGGGAACATTTCAAATTTTGTCTCTGAGCTGGAGTCTTGGTGCACACATAGATTTACACAGAGAGAGAGTGGCCAAGTTTGAAAAAAAAAAAGAAAAAAATAAAGAACACAACACGCCATTTTGAAATAGGCTGTCTTCGGTATTGTCGGTAAAGAACCACTTTGGCTGGTGTTATTTTGCCTTCTGAGACTAAAATTGATGATTTGGTAAGTGTCTTTTGAGGTCTACCAAAGGGCTTTCGAGGGATTCCTAAGGATTTCGAGAAAAATAAACACCCATAGAATCTTACATATCAGATCATTTTATTTATATTTGGATAGTAATATTATACATCCTTGGCTCTGAAATGAGCGGATATCCCAGTAGATTACTGCACTGGCCTATGAAGCCAAAAAATGGTCGCCGTTTTGCACACTTCTAATCCGGTTGGTGCAGGATAAATGCTGAAATCCAATTTTTCGAATTTCTTCTGGTCCCTTATCCTGTGGTAGGCAGGATATAAGTGCTTCCTAGTCCTATCGGAGACGGACAGTATATTTGGAGGCTTTGCGCATGTATGTAAAAACCCATTACGGCCACCGCCTGTGGGAAAATTTCAAGCAAGTGGCTATTTACTGGCCTCGCGCCGGTAATATAAATAGATGAGCCATTCTTAAAAGCCTATTTGTTAGCGCCACTGGTTATATACTGATGATCTGATTGGATCAAGAAGTGCACAGGCGATGAAATTGTCCATTTAAGTATCCATGACAAGAATGAGGCACTCAGCGGCCTGACATTTTAGGCAAGAGACGTTTGCTTTTTTAACAGAAATATCCATTTATCTCATGTGAAATTACTTTTGATTGGGAAGATATTGTTAGGTTCCAGCCGATGAGGTGAAAGACGGTTGAAAAATACATGACCGCGATGTATTTTGTAGCTTACAAAAACTAATTGCTTCCTTTTATTTCAGTTTCTCTCAGAGCTTACAAGACTGTTTGGGAAGGCAAAATCGTCTGGTTCCGTTTCAATGACCTTAAAAAGATGTAAGTTTTGTCTTTAGTATATAACATGACGAGACTGGTGACTATAATTGACATCTTCACAAAATCTCTCTCTGTCATTGAACCTAATTCCCTCATTGAATGTTGAATGGGAAATGCATCAATTTTTTATTCTCCATGTTTTCATTCAATGTGAGATAAAGTCTAGTATGAAATAATCAGGGCCAAAATATTTGTGTGTTTGGAAAAAGTGGATAAAAATGATAAATAAAATTCCTATTCATCCCAGATGGGAAATTTGGCTTTTGGTATTTACCGTCACGGAGCATCAGCCGTAAGAACAGCACCCCAAAGGTGTAGGCAATTCATGTTAATAACCTTGCCCAAGAGTTAAAACACGGTGTCTCCAATGAGAATCGAACCCTCAACCTTTCACATATGCGAGTCCAATGGTTTTTATTAACCGGTCGGCCACCGTGCCACCATAAGTAGGTAAAAGTAAAGTCCCTTTTTTGTTTTCCATTTTAACTCAATAAATTAACTTAATACGGTAAATAAATATATCTTACACCTCCCATCAGCTTCAAAATAAAAGGTGAATAATTATTCAAGGTGACCTCTTTCTCTCTCTAGTCCTCATCCCATGGGGGGCATGGAATGCCAACATTTCTCCAACCCATCCTTGCCTTTGCAAGCCTTTGCATATCTTGCTAGAACAATCCTGTCTTTCCTAGCTCCTATAAAAATTATAAAGGAGATTTCTTTGGCAAATCTACTTTGGCTTTCCTCTTTTTCTTTTCCTGATTGATTCCAATATAGGGCTGTTCTTTTGATGTTTCAGGTGTCCAGTATGGACAAAAAGTCAGAAATTATGGGTCTGTGTAAGCATAATGTATTTTACATTACTGAATTGTGTTAAAATACTTGACAATATGAAGCATGAGTTGATTTTTCATCTCGTAGAGTTTGCAAAATGATTTATGAAATTAATCTAGAGCAGGATTCTTAAACTGGGGGGCGTGAAGGGCTCCACAGAGGGGTGCGAAAGGTTGGGCAGTTGACTTGGATGAAGTCGATCCATTCCGTTTATTATTTTTATTTATTTATGTCTAAATAGCATAGAATGAACTATAAAAATCCAAGGCTTATAATTATATTCCCAACCACGAGAAGCGGCATTGCCAGGCACATCAGAATCTAGATTGTTGACTAAAAAACCGTGGGAGATGTTTTCTTAATTCTAAGCAACCATGTTGTAGGGCCAAATCGCTTGCAAAATCATCATATAAAATACCTTCACTTCAAGGCAGACCAATGGCATGCTTTCGTATCAAGGAGTATTTCAAAATAAAATATAAAAAATATAGTCGTCATCGGTAATAATTCACTATTTGTCTTCTATTGAAGTGAATAACAAATCTTTCAAGATCGCTAGAATAAAAAAAAAAAAAGCTTTGTTGACACATTGATCAAATGTGTCTTTTACCCAAGCCAATATGATGAGACAACTAAATTGCTCAATAATCTCTCTTCCTGGTCATCATTCGATTCATTAAATCGTCTTCAATTAATTGAGGATGGACATCTTGTTCTGATGACCCTTTGAAGCGAATAATAAAGATGTGTTTGTAAAGTGTTGACTCGTCGATTGCAATGCCCTGAAATGGGAAAATCTGATGTAACAATGAAATTTATATATTGGAGTGAAATCAGGATAAAAGAAGTGTGGCCAGAACATTAGAATGAGACGAAGTTGAGTGTATGTTTCTATGGGCCAGAACAATGTCCTTGAGTAATCAACGGGGAAGGCATATTCTTCGGTTGTCTCCTTTCTGCAGTGAATAACCAGCATTGATGGTCAATTGAACAATAAAGCAAGTGTTGCCAGGGCTAGCATGTTGTCTCTTATTTTGTGCAAAAATTTCAATTTCGAGTCGCTGCTGTTTCACGGGGCTATTTGAGGGTTATCGAGAAATTTGTACAAACTCTTATATATGAGATGATCATATAATAATTTCCTCATAACTCATGGACAACTAACAAGATCCCGGCCCAGAACTCCATTCACAACACATGGGTTTTAACTGATGTTGGCTTGTTCATTTTGGTAGTCATGGATGGTCTCAATCATCCTTTGCAACTTTAATAAATGAAAATAAAAATAGGAGCCTTGTAGATCAATCACCTCGACGCAAAATATATGTTTGTCATTAAACTAGGACTTTGGGCTTTGTTGAATTCTGAAGAAAACACAAACTTCCCAACCTCGACGCATCTCTAAAGAACTAATACATTTAACTAGAGGGCGAGTTGATGGCCAAAGTAGGGGACAACCCCCAAGCTCATAAATATTAATGAGGAATTCGAGCGGTTCACGCCAAACCTAGAGAATAACAAACGCCCATATTGGCAGATGACATGGACTCTTTTCCAAGTCAACGAAAATGTTAGAGCTGGGATAAAGTCATGTCCCCCAACAAAGTCTTGTCGAAATATACAGGACTTGGCATTGCATGTTGTGGGGGCGGGATATTCTTTTCACTGACAGGGGAAAGTTGCGGGGGACGCGGCCAAAAAAGTTTTTGAACTGCCGATCTAGGGTAAAGAATATATTTTAGATGATTTTGATGGCAGGTTATCTACCAAATTTCATTTTCCTATGTAGCAAACTATTTGCGGAGAATGGCTTGTGTGTTTCAAATGCTGAAGATTTTTTGTCAAATTATGCAATTGAAGAATTAAAGGTTCCATATTTCCCGCCATTTTGAATGTTTTATTTTAAATATACCAATGTTCCATATTATGATGGGTAAGTATGATTGTGGCTAAATGAGTGCAAAGTAAATGATAAAAAGCTTCAAATCATCTCCATATATATCAGTATATTATGTCATACACCTTTTCAAGTGGCATAGTAACTGTGTACAGTCAAACCCTGATATAACAGGACTGACGGGACCAGCCTATTTTCCCAGTTATAAGATGTACTGACGTTGTATCCTGCAAGTGATAATCCAGCCCTTTCCTTCCACCTCTTCCCATACTAACAATCCCAACTAATACAGTACTAAGACAGAGCCAATTGCATTTTGGTGAATGGGGCATGCGTATGCCTATGTGTACATTAGTATTAGTGTATGCGTTTTTGTGTACTGAGTTTAGGCAACCAGTGACTATCAAGCGGTGGAATCCCTGTTACATCCCAGTTGGCGCTGTTATAGCAGGGTTTTTGTTACTTAAACTTATAGACATGTAAAACGAGAATTACTGCTATATTCGTGTTCCTTTTAAAATGAAGGCCGTGATTGCTTCATATATTTTTTTCCTGAATAGATGATGGGAGGATTAAACCAAAACCCAGGGATGGAAACTACCATGAACCAAATGAATACAAATGTTTAGTACGGGCAACTCTTGGCAATAAAAAAATCAGCACTGTTGTGAGTATCACTTTGAAAAATTTTATGTATATAATGAATATAACTTCACCTTTTATCTCTTCTTTCTATGTCAATTTACAAAGGTTTCTTTGCTCAGTTAGATTACCAATGGATGTTATACAAGGCTTTTGATTTGATTTTCTCCATCTTTTTACTAATTTTTAGCCAACAGGTGTGTCTCTCTCTATACAAGAGATCTCAAGGAGGTTTTGTAGTTTCGCTTAACTTAAAAATATATCAACTATTGTTAGGCATGAATTGTTATATTGTTTGTTTTACATGATTTAGATTGCAAGACCTTTATTTGTTATAATGTTATTATTTCCTAATTTTATGATGGAAGTGGGCTCTTTGTTGAATGTTATCAATCATTTGGTTTGACTCTTCTTTGCTTTATTGATGTTTTTAAAACAACATATTAACATTTGCATTCTCCTTCTTCATACAGTCTGCCCTCTGTAATCCAAACACACCTTCGTTCCCAGCAATTTGTTTGGATTACAGAATTTTCCCGAATTATGGAACATTAAGAAACAATACGAAAAACATTCGTTCCCAGCAAATGGTTTGGATTACAGAAGTCTGGATTAGAGAGGGCAGAATGTCTGTGAATATGTATGTTTAAGGCATATAATTATGAATATTTTTCTTTTGCCTATTATCTGCAGATACAGCATAAAGATGTCACAAAATTTCAAATGGTAAGTGGCTCTTTTGTTGTTGTTTTTTTAATGCTTCAAGAGATAAGTCTACTACCAGAAAATCGTGGAAAAATCAGAATTACTGTTCTTTTCAGCATGCTCTGCTAAATTTTATTATTTACTTGTCGTAGTAAAACCACAAAGAGGCACAAAATTACTGATAGAGAATGAGTCACAGATAGAATGGAGAAGGCATACCTAGAAAAATGGAATGCAGTTTTATTTGGCGAGATTCAGAGAGCAATTTTGTCCATATACTTAGATTCTGCTAAAATAATTAACTATTTAATCATGTTTTGAGTTGATAGCTGGATTCAGGAATTTTAGTTTTATCAGACAGTTTTTTGTCACCAGTTGATGAGCGTTATGTTTTTAAAACTCTGTTTCTCAAAAATAAAATTTCATGAAGGTTTTCTTGAACGCACCATACTAAGGAGCTTGAATGGTGCAAAGTCTAGCATACATATGCTTTGATGAAAGTAATGTAGGGCTTTGAAATCTATTTTAGATGAGCTATTCCAAATTTTGTATTAGTGATAGTGCCCCAGAATACATGGCCTTAAATTAAAATGTATCTCCAGTTGACAAGCTTTGGAAAAATGTTCTTTAATTATACTGGTACATCTAATATTATTTATAAGAAGGCTTTTCAGCATTGTTGATAACTTTATCTGACAAAACAAAGTAAATATTTTATCAATAACAACTTGTAAATAAGTTATCCAGATAAATTTTGTTGTATTTCAAAACCATGTAATATTATTTATTTATTATGGCCTATTTGCTACATCACTTGTGAATCATTCAATTTTGCATCTTAAGCTTGTTTATCCCTTTACACTGTAACCAAAAGTGCATGCTAAGGAAATGTAGCTGTGACCTAAAGTTCTGGCATATCTTTTCTCTTATATGCCTTCAATCAACCATCATAACAGGATAAATGAAAGAAACTAAGGAATGATATCATTCAGAAAAGAATGGTAGATCAAGAGATATAAGTCTTTTAATTTAAGACACAATAAAAGTAAACATAAAACATGACGTACCAGGTATGTCATTAAGCAAAGATGAAGGGTTCCTATACATGTGAAACATTTATTTGTCTTTATCCTCTAACATGTCTCAGCTACATCTACTGCAGATATTAAGTATGTTACATTTTGTAATAATTTTAATTCTCTTTTCTTTTTTTTTTTATTATTATATAGGCATATGGCAATTTACTGAAAGCCAATATGGATGGACTGAAGAAAAAAGACAAAAAAGCTGCCAGGAAAAAAGCAAAGGCAACTCAATAACAGCATCCCTTTTTATGTTTTAAAAAACAGGAAAATGAGCAATGAAGTGACTGGATGAATATTTCAAGCCTGTTGCCTTAATGTGTTTTTTTCATCTGATGTATCTTGCTCATATGTACGTGCATCTTTGTAAAAGATTAATTTCATTCTCTATTTATTCTAAATGTTCACATTGATTTAGCGATAGAATTCCTTTATCAGTCCTTTGCACCTCCAACGTTAAACCCTCAAACCCTTGCTTCATGGATAATGTTGAAAAATAATAACAAGTTATAAATAAGGCTGCAATGAATAATTACAGGCAAAATGACTAAAACACTGGCTTATCTTGAATGTACATATTTATTACTCCAGCATCAAAATAAATTGGGGTTTGGGGTGGAGGGATGCAACTGCTCAATTCATTCGGTCATGAAATGTAAATTCAGTCAGCCTTTTATTCTTGATTTATCAGGATTGTAGGTTCAAGGTGTTGAATATGATTTCTTCTTTTATGATGAGCTAAATGTCCAATCCAATCATTGTTATGATTTGGGATTTTGTCTTTTTTCTTATCTATCTAAGTGAGTAATCTGAATTTTTGAGATCATTGCATTTTTACTGTATTCATTCCTTCATTATGGTCATGCACAATAAATAGGGCTCTGGTCTATTTTGAGTTGAGTAAGATGTCAAAATGAACTAACCATGGATTCTGATTTGGTTTTTTAAATGGGGGAGGTGGGATGGGTGGTTAACATATCAATGGGAAATAACCAACCTGTTTGGATCATTCTGGAATATAAGTCATACTACATTGTTAATTTTTTAAAAATTATTCTTCGCGATGCATTTATATTTACGTCAGAGTTCACCACTTGTTGAAGACATTGTAAAATTGCTTCTTATTCATTTCACCACTGAATTTGAGTAAATTGATAAAATTTCATGTTTTGCGTGCTGTGGTGATGGTGTTCTTATTTGAATGTCAAGATGGTTATAGAAGATGTGGGATGGTATGTAAGCTTTCAATGTGTGGTATTCTGATGATTATGATGTCATTTAAATTGGATTTTTCTTTACTGGTGTACATGAAAAAGTAATGAAACTCTGTATTCTAAATTAAATTGTAATATACAATGTTACACTCTAAATGTCATACTGTTAATCATATTGCCATTTCGGATATTTTCATTGTACCATCTTCTTTTTCTTTTCTTTTCTTTCTTTATTTCTTCAGTTCAACCTTCTAAAGTTTCATTTGGGATATGTGATTTGTATTATAATTTTAAAACTAAAAAGATGTAATAAATTACTTTGAAATTTAAATTGAATTATGGGTTTTCATGTTGCATTCTTTGATTACCTTTTACGTTTCAGATTGCTAATAGTGCTAATTGAAATTGGTCACTTTGAAGCACAAGTGTCTTCTTTGGTTTTTTATTTTGGCAGTAAGCTCTCCATGACTTAAAGACTTTAATTGTGGTAAATAAAAATCCATAAGAAATGCCAAAACATCAATAAGTTTATTTCTTCTTGCCCATCAAATGGTATCATTCTATTTTCTACTTCAATGAGGTGGAAACGGATAGCTCAGTGGTTAAGGTGCTCGCCTACCAAGCCAAAGGTCCCTGGTTCAAACCTGTGCAGGCTTGAATTTGAAATCCAATTTTTTTTTCGGGTTTCCTTCTGCCCCCTATCTTTAAGTTGCTAGGATAAAGAGTGCCAAGTCCTATCGGAGCCGGACTATAATGTCAGAGGTCCCATGTGTATAATATACGCCTGTAAAAGAACCCTTTGCTGTTTACAAGGCAGTCTAGGAATACCCTGAAATCACCAAAGTAGTGGACATGGGTAAAATTCAATACAACAATAACTTCAATGAGGATTGAGATTGATAATGTTAGATCAACAAGATGTTATAAATTATTATAACATTTATAGTTTATAGTCATGGATGACTTTATATTCATAATTTCTTGTGCTTCCTAGTCTAGGATTGGAAGTAGTGGAACAGTTTAAGCTGATCGAAATAAATGCGCATATTTAAAGTACAGTTATAATGGAAGTCCTCCACTAGGTGACCTAGGTGTAGGTGAGGATGAAAAGATCTTGGGTTAAGGGAAATATTTTCAAACCAGTAGATGAGTTAACAGATTGGGAGAGCCAGATGGCAATGGTGGAAAAGGAAATTTGAGAGGAATGGATGTGTATAACTCCTTAGGAATGGAACAGAGCTCTCAATCTCACATGACAACTTGATAACTCATAATATCAACAAGGATAGATTAGACTTAGATTATGTTCTGGTATGAATTTAATACTGTACAATACAAAACGTTATACAGTGCAGCCCACATATAATAACGCTATTGGATATGGCGATATCCTGCTTATAGTTATAGACCTACTAATAGTGATGTCCCATCTTTGTCCCGTTTCTTTTGAGAAGTTTTGAGCAACATCAAGTCAAAAATAGAATCCAATGGAAATTCTTGCTTGCCGACCAATAAACTTTAGTGCGCTTAGGCTATTGCTAGCTCCCAACCTTACCAACGGTCCTTTTTAGGACTAAACATGTTTATGGTTGACTTGTTGCATGGTTTTGCCTTTTAGTTTTCCTGAGTGATCTCCCTTTATTTTTCTTTCATTTTATCTATTGATCAGATACATCGACTTTCAGTTAGTTAAGGCGACATAATATTGATGGTCCCATGTCGTTGTAAGCGGGCTGATTTGTACAACAGTAAATTTAAAAACAAATTTGGAAGCGGGAATAAGAACAGCTTGGCTGAATTAGACTCAAAATTGTTTAAAATTTTGACAAGAACAGAGAAAAAAGTAACGAACATTTCATGGCAGAGGTTGCATTTACATTATAATACATGTACATGTAATATATTATGCATTTCAATACATCAGAATGGTATGAAAAAACCCAAAATAGGTAATATTTAGTTTATTTTAGATATACAGACTGACAAAAGGGCAAAGTCTCTCGATTAGAACTCTGTACATTGCGGTATGACGAAGAAGGACGGATGCAGAAGTGAAGGCAGCCAGAATGTGCATTCATTGGAGAAATACTATTGAAGTTAAAGCCCTTTGCTCTTAAGCGGAATTAAAGGAATAAGTCAAGTGATTAGCAAGTTTTCTGGCTTGCAAGTTGCATCACTTGTCACCTATAAATTATAAATCGATCTTTACTTTATGTTATAATTTTGTCAATTCACCAAACTCTCTGTTGTAATCGCTTATGCTCCAATCAATGATGCACATAAAGAAGACAAAGATGGTTTTTATGACATTACAAGCTACGCTAGAGGACATCCCTGCACATGACATGATAGTCCTCATGGGAGACTTCAATGCAAAAATAGGAAGCGATAACAAGAACAAAGA
>JASKDV010102325.1:0-14667 GCA_032466395.1 Aegires albopunctatus | reverse complement strand
ATTTAGGCTAATATCTAGATTTCTCATATTTTTGCGGAATCCAGCTTGGTTGACATTGAGGGAGTTGGTGTGTTCAAACCACCAATATAATCGGGCATTTACCATTCTCTCTGCTAGTATATATATAAAAGAAGCAATGCGAAAAGACAGCTGATGTCAAATTTAGAATAAAATAAAAAAATCAGGAGCATTGTCAGAAAATTAAAAAAGGGGGGAAATGATTGGTGATGATGTTGACGCATATTTGGGGAGATAAGAATGATTATACGAAAAGCTTACTTGATGCAATATGTTCGTGATCCTGTGGATTGTATGAGATCACTAACCAGTATGGCCCTTTGTCCAGGCTTTTGTGGAGAACTGGTTTCTATATACAGATAGGTACCTTTATTAGAAAAGGAGAGAGAGAAAAGCTTTGAAGATAGAGCAGAAGCCAGTTTGCCATAATTATTATAGCTATCAGAGAAAGCTAATGTTAAGCATAGCTTTTATCACATGAAAAACTACCACGTTTGATTTTTATTTGCAGACAATAATTAATAAATGATGGCAGTTGTAATGTTTCAGGGGGTTGGGGGAGGGGATTTTTTTCAACATGTTATTTAAAACTGTTTAGTTTTCAAATCTTTTTCAAGTGGCCTTCACCTGTTTTATTATGCCAAGTATGATCAAAAGCGGGTCCGGTGGACTGTGATCGTGTGCTTCCATTATTTCTTTTCCATTTGAAATCAGCCTGATTGTAATCAGTCCAACCACAGTTGTGCATTTCAAAATTACAATTGGCTGAAAGAAAAATATTTGGGAGTTTTAAAATGTTATTATGCATTTAATGACAAAGTTTAGGATATTGTGGTTTAGAGAATATCATTAAACCATTATCCAAAATTTCAAATGAGATTATCCCAATGAATACTTACGTGGAGGAAGACACTTTGTGGCCTGAAGAGAAATGTCATCAATAGCAATATCAGTGGATTTGCCACTACCCATAATTGCTTTGAAAATAATCTGAAATTCAAACAAATTTACATAAGCTTAAAGCATGGGTTGTGTCTTTTTTTTCTTTCGTATTTTCTAAATGAATTTACCCCCAAATTCATCTTTCTTCAACAAAAATTGCATTATCAATGATGACATGAATATCACTTTGTTCTGTTTGTAATAAATAACAATGTAGGAATAGAAGATAGAAAAAAACCCAACATAAAGCACAATTTAACCCCTATCTCCCCCCCCCCCTCCTTCCTCCTTCCAAAACATCAAAACAAAACAAAATCAACAAAATATGCCAGAATAACTTTGATAGCAACAAAAGAGTCCCATTCTTTTGATATCTACCTGGGTATTTCCAGCAGCCAGTGTCATGGGAATAACTGCATGACGCCATGATGATCCCAAACCAGAAGTGCGAGTCCATATTGACACACTAGCCGCTGTACCAGATTGAGTATACACCTGCAAACTTCCAACATTAGCTCCATTCATGTAATACCAGAAGATGAGACAGTAATCACCTGCCACAAGTGGAACACTTGGTGATGACAATGAGGCTGTCTGACCTACTTTGGAGTTCGTTGTTGATTCAAAAAACATAAAAGTACCTGAGAAGTGATGGAGGAAATATTTTTTTAGTTATTTCCATTGTCAGAATGAAACTCGGGTTGAATCTAACAAGAAGTGATATTTCAGTAACATTAGTGGGAACCATAAAAAAGTCGTAATACAGTGCAAGTCGGTAATCGGGACGCCGATTAATTGGGACCGCCGCTTAATTAGGACGACTGGCACGGGATAGAATCTTTTACTTCGTAATTTTTACTGGATAATAGGGACAGGCGCCGTTTAATTGGGACAAAGAATATCACAACTGTCCCATCATCTGGAGAATTTATAAGCATTATAATTTTCCACCAAGATAGATCTCACCTCTTGCTATTTTAATGTGAACTGCTAGTAGGAAAAGCAGAGATTATATTGATTACCTGTCAATATTATTCACTATGCGACTTGTGTACCTAGCATTGATGGGTGCGAAAGAAGCTTGGTGACCAATCATCCATGACATTCGGCATGCCTCCGTCCGAAGCAATGTGCGAGACAGGTCAGACTTGTAACCTTCTTTTTGGCCCCATTACGAATGACAAAAGCCACATGCAATTCACTGGTAAGGCTCTCAGCCTCCAAAATGGCCTGATAACCAATGCATGGCGACTGAATGGTATAATGAGTAGACGGCGCGATTAAGGAATGACCGACATTGTCACTGGTGGTGCGAAACATCAATAAATATCAAAACTAAGAGTATACATTCAAATCTACAATTGTTAATGGCTAGTTCTCACTTTCTCATATGAATATACTGTATATAAATAGCCGTCGCTTTATTGGGACGCCGCTTAATCGGAACGAATCGTGTGAAACACAGGCGTCCCAATTATGCGGCTTGCACTGTATATAAAAAATCTTGAGATCAAACGAAAATTTGTAACAGGCTGTAAATGGAAAAATCCTAATTCATAGTGGATAGTGAAAATTGCTTAGACTATGCCGACCGATTAAATTGCTTCCATGCTGTTTAATTCATATGACTTGGAAAGAGAAAGAAGAAAACGAATGAACAACATCATGGAGGAATGTGTCGACTATAATGAGTTTGTAGTATGTGAGAGAGACATTGAGCATACATGTTTAATTGATGAAAGCAATGCTGCAAAATGTCAGTTGGCTCCAATTAAATGCAAAAAAAAAAAAGAAAGATACAGATACAGAAATTCATTCTTACCTACATCCATTTAAGCTACTGTAGTAATGTTGCATTGTAATCTTGCAACATTGAAATTTATTTTAAAAATTAAAAAACATTTTTTTTAGTAATAAACTAAACAATTTGCAAAGCATTGGACAGTAAATATTTTGAATTTGCATTTGATTTTTTTTTTTTACCCATTCCTAAATCCCATATCTTCCCATATCCATTCTATTTCCATTTCTGTTTTTGCTTTTTGTTTTTCCCCTTCCAATCAATCGCTACTAATGAGACATAAGTCAAGAAAATATGTAAACTGTCAACTCATACCTTTGCCAGTGTGTTGAGTGTGATCTGCACTTGGTGCAGCAGGGCTCTGTGGAGAGATTGAAGCAGACGACTTCCATTGCAAGCTTGAGCCAGCTACATTTGCATAAGAACAAGTTGTCTCAAAATCACAAGACAGACTAGATATTGTGGATGAGGCTGAAATCAAAAACAAAAAAGGGCAACTGCAATTTCTGTAACTTTCCTTTTTATTTACCTGCAGATAAGTAAATAGTTTATGCCTATTTCAGTGGTTCTCAAACTGCGGTCTGTGGCCCCCTGGGGGACCATTAAGTGGTTTCAGGAGGAGTCACTTTGATGAAATTATTGGCTATCAGTGATATTTAACCTGTTTTGTTAATTCAAAAGGGACCATGAGCCATCAAAAAGACTGCCATGCAAAATATTCTAAACAAGTTCAAGAACCACTGGACTATTCAATATTTTCTGAATGTTCAAAGATAAGTACCAATACATTGTCACTCAAAAAAAAAAAAAGAAGAAGAAACTAACTTTTTTTTCAATTTGAAGACTATAAAGTCAAATGTCAAAGCACCTAGAGTAAAAGCCTCCTACACACAAGGCAAAATTGAAGGAAAGTGTTGCAAAAGCTAAGAAGCTGACTTGATAACATCAAAGAGTTGGTAAGATAAGAATTAAACACATTACTTAGAATATTTGAGGACTGGTTCAAGGGAAGTGAAGAGTATGATATGAATTTCAAATCTTATACCCATGTACATCGTCTTATTTCCTGCATGTCTCAACAAAAAAAATTTGTAATAAAATATATATCGGTTTCTAAAATTTGTATGGGACATTATTTTTAAAGCCATTCCTCAGCATTACAAAGTGATAAGATACATTGGGAAAATTCCTTGAGAAAGAGGTGAAAGAACCATAGTATTACATTAAGTTTAAATTTATCAACCTACCTGATGTTGTTGCGGTCTGAGCAGCCTTTTTTGATGTCAGAGGTGTAACTGTTGTTGAACTGACTGTTATGGGTGACATTGTTGCCTTTGCATTTGTTGGTATTACTGTGACAAGAAAGAAAATTGCTACAATCTAAGATTCAAGGTTTCAAGAATATGTATTCCAAACATTTATGGGAGCATTTTGTGACCTCGTGGTTAACACATTTTAAACACTAGAAACTCCGGTAGCTCCAGCAGTCGGCTGGGTGACACGGCTGAATCACATCCCGCTAAATGAAAAATTTTCTCAACTACAGGTCATTGGCGGCACGCCCTTAGGTAAGACACTTTTTCCCATTTACCTTAGTTGACTTGGATGTGAATGAGTACCTGGCCATGACCTTAAATTTTAATCATGCCTAACAGGCTGCCTGCTTGCCATACGCATTTCTGTATTGCTGTTGGCCTATTATGAAACACTTAGAAACTAAGGTCTCTTGGCAATAAGCACACTATAAGTGCACTTTTAACTGAATATTTACCGGAGTAAAAATTAAGTCCAGCAATAATCCTTTCATCTTGTTTCTATCAAACCTTCATCCTTCTTGAATGATAAAATATTAATTTCAACAGCTCTTTACTGAGAGAAACAAAATAATATAATCATACTTTGAAAAAATTTACCTTTATTTATTGAAGACACCTTTTAGAAATATAGGGGTCTTATGAAGCTCTAATAATATATGCACACAACGTTGGAGTGTCAATATAAAACATCCATTTCAGTACAACTTTTAGCAAAAGTAAAGTAAAAGCAAAGTAAAGAGCGTTCTTATACAGAACGTTCTCACTAAATGTGTCAATGCACTCTACAGATTTTCCATGGGAGGCCATTGCAATCCAAAATTCAAAAGGTGGTATACAGAGGTGCAATGAAAGGAGCTTCACTCCAATAACTGATAAGATCTTCCTTCCTCTATTAATAGCCAGGTACCCAATTTACACCTGGGTACGGTGGGAAATGCATGTAAAGAGTCTTTTCCAAGAACTCAACATCGCGCCCAATCAAGATATCGATCACCAGCCCAAATGTCTACCACTAGACAATGATGCCACAGAAGGCTTCACTAAGAACAAAAAGATTACAATGTTGAGTATCACTGCATAGTATATTGCATTATATTGCAAGTATCAGTATATTAATCACCTTATTCAAAATCACTTGAAATTAAGTATTTTGAACATACGCTACCTGGCTGTAGGGAAATCAAGGTCTGACAATTATATAAATATAAAGAACCTCATGACAGAAAAGTGTCACATGACATTGGTTCTGGTCAGTACTTACAGGCACATGAAGTATCATCAGTTACTTGTATGTCATCAATAGCAATGTCCCCAGTCCAACTGTCTCCTCTTATGCTTTCAAAGATTATCTGTCCATAAAAGGCAGAAAAGAGGTAAGATCCCCTGCCAAGACATTCACTCATAATCGTTGCTATCAAAAGTGTTGATACTCTTAAACGTAGATCACAATATGAGATACTTGGATCTTCATACAACAAGCAATTAGCTAGCTAACAATACTAACATAATACTAATATATTCAATACTTCAAATAGTTTTTTCTTTCTTTTTTTTTTTTAATGGCGTATTGACAGTAATACTCAACCTATTAGAGTTTTGTCAGTTTATTTGAAGAAGAATAAGAATTCAACTTTTATTTGATTTTCTCTATCTCTCCCATTCTCTCTCTCCAACCACCCCCCACCCCTCCCCACCAATTCAATATCATTCATTATCTCAATCAATTCATCAGGAATTCAACCTTCTTCTCTTGTTCTCTTTTGCAGCCATTGCCATAGGTAAAGCATACAGAAAATAAAATACACAGCAAAGTAAGAAAATCTTTATATTTTCATTTGTTACCTGATAGTGTGTGACCAGTTTAGAGATGTCGACCTGTCCCTGAAGCCATTGTTGTCCCTGATTGTTACTCATTGACCAGAGGGGCCAAAGGCTTTGGTCATTCAAATGCTTAGCCCAAATATTCAGAGTGCCAATGGTGGACCCAAACATGTTGTACCAGAATTTCAAGCAAGAACCATGGTCAGATGTAGAAAGAATTGGACTGACCAAGAGAGCTTTATCACCTTTTTTTTTGCCAGAAGCATCACAGTAGGCATAACCACCTGTGAATTGTTATAAGATAAAAAAAAAAATTGTATGAATCAAATATTTTTACTCATTGTCACTGGTTGAAAGATAGAAAAAAAGATGACTCATACAATGCACTTACTTTTGGATATATCATATTGATATTGATAAAGTTGATCATTACTTCATTATCAAAGTTGATGATGATGGTTTGAACCCTCATAATCTTGTTTTATGGTGCACGCTGTGAGTATATGTGACGAGCCCTGTTGAAACTTTCCATATCTATGGTGTGAAGTATCACCTGGAATACTACATCACACGCCAAACTAGTGGCCAATTTGTTATAAGTCATTCCCACCAGCTAATCTAATTTTTACCAATTATGGAACCTGATTGAGTATGATTTTACAAGCTTTTCTCAGGGACTCATTATGAAATTCACCGTAAACAGGATTTAAAAACAGGACACCAATGTCTAAATTTCAACATTTTGACTCATTTAAATGACACATTTAAAATTAACATCAGTTAACCTCCTATAGATTCAAGCGAATGTCACCCTGACCTGTTGCATTTTTCCAGGTGTGATCATTTACTGGTCCAGTATTTGAGCTGACTGTCGTCTTTTGCGTCAATAACCAATCATAATCGTCTTGCTGAGAGTTGACCCATGAACAAAGTCCATTCTCATTGAAGTCACAGTTGGCTAAGGGCAATAATAAATTAATGAGAAAACAATATATAAAAAAGACCACTTTAAAATCACTAAAAATGATAATACTAGAGAAACAAATAAAAGTGGTGTTTTTACAGCAGTCAATATAATAAATATAAAGAAATATGGAGGAAAAATCTTTCAAAATGTCATCCTTACAACAAACTGCATCAATGTTATCCCTTTAATTTTAAAAATGCAAGAAAAAACTGAAATATAATTCCCTCTCCCCC
The DNA here is from genome assembly GCA_032466395.1 of Aegires albopunctatus. NCBI lineage: Eukaryota > Metazoa > Mollusca > Gastropoda > Nudibranchia > Aegiretidae > Aegires > Aegires albopunctatus. The sequence continues at coordinate 7,569 of JASKDV010102325.1, read as the reverse complement.
TCACTCTCTCTCTCTCTCTTCTTCTTCTTCTTCTTCTTCTTCTTCCTGGCCCCTCTCCCACGTCCCCTTCCATATTCCACTTTAAACATATTTTTCTTTCCTTTTTTTTCTCCCAACATTTAAATGAAGACAGAACACAATATCCAACCTGGTTGGGGACAACTGCCTCCATTGATGTTAAAGTCATCGATGGCAAAGTAACCTTGATTACCACTTCCAATGGCTGCTTCAAAGCTCACTCTGAATGATTGGGAAGTTGCTGGTATATTGACAGTCACATATTTCCATGAGATGCCCTGGTTATCTGTAATAAGATAATAAATGAAAAAGCTAAAAAAAATTTCTCAAAAAGTTTCTGAGATACTGAACAGTGTATTACTTACATATGCATGTCTTCTCTTGTTTTCTTCCGGGGAAATGGCAATTACCGAATCTTTTAACAATCTTTACAAAATAAATTCAAAAGTGTTTATTTTTTGCCAAGAGAATTAAAACTTAGAAAACTCCTTTTTCATGACAGCCTTTTTCGCAAAGTCATTATAAGTTCATTAACAAAGAGCTCCAATAAATGGACGGTCACTCGCAATACCAACACAATAAAATTATAAAATCAATTTCCTATACATTAATGTATAATAAGTGCGTGCTAATTAAGTCAATGTCTATTAACTCTGATTTGACTCATTCAAATACTGCTAATGCTAAAAGTACAACCACAATAGAATCACGGCTTAACATTATAATTCATTTTCATGTCAGACAGCATCTGCCCTTCTTAAGGTGTGGGCAATTGGGATGGCAGACTATTAGTTAACTTACAATGGAAAGGTCACCACTATCTGTTGCAGATTTGCATTCACATCACAAAAGTAGCATCCCCTTCCTCCTATATTTTCTTAACCCTTGAACAACTATTAAAATATGTATATCAACGTTAGGAAATAGTGAAAAAAGAGATATTACATACCTTTGGCATACCAGGCAGGCTGACCATTGAATCCGAAGTCATTTCCCTTCAAATAGACATTAAGTGTGCCAATATTCTTTCCATACATACTGACCCAGAAGGAAAGGCACATTGCCGATTTTGTGCTGGGTACAATCAAGGATGAGGACACACCAACATGATCCCCACTCCTTGTCCTTGATTTTTGGATTAGCAAGTAGTGGCCTGGTGTACAATACATTTTTCACAAAAGAAAGAAAAGAAAGAATTATTCCTTTGTAAAGATCTAATAAGTAAAAACAATAATTTAAAAATTAATATTATTTCGTTTAATCATATCAAGAAAAGGGCTATTTCTTCATCTTAACCTATACATTTGATATAGAAGAGAGTGTGAATCTGTAGCTATGTATCTTTGTCTGTCTGTCTGTGTCACAGACCTGAAAAGTTTCAGTTATGAAACTTCTACATTTCAGTTTTACTGAATGTGGGAAGCATCCCAATATTGTGCATGTCGGGGAGATTTTTTCAATAAAGCCATTTCTTGATTAATGCCAAATGATTTTCTTTCCTTTGTTCCAACGACAAAACAACCATTGCGAATCATTAAGATTTAAGCTGTTCCTTTTAACTCCCCTTTACTTGAGGTCGAATTTAAGCATTCATTAAAGCTGAAGGGAGAATTTCAGATTTCATATAATTCATGAGAATGCGCACCCATTAGTGACAGCCTCTCCCATATTAAGCTTTCTCCTCACTCAAGATCAAGCTTATTATTAGACGCTAGGTAAAGAGAGATCTAGATAAATATATACAATCTGGTCTCTCTAATCCGGATTTCTGTAATCCGAATCCCTCTATAATGGGTGAGTGCGGGGAAGAAAAAATAATTATTTTGTAAATGTTGTTTTGAATTATGTTCTTCGGCCAGTTGGCCTAACAATTAACTTGAACTTGAACTTGAACTTGTAATCCAAACATTTTCTGGGAACATATTTTTTATTTTCATTTCTTGGTATCCTCTAATCCGGAAAATTCTCTAATCCGAACAAATTGCCGAAAACGGAGGTGTTTGAATCAGAGAGACCAGACTGTAATTAGATTATATCAAGGAGAGTAAGGTCAGAACATTTTTTGGGTGAAAAGGCTTTAAATTTTTAATGTACAAAAGATATAGTAAAAGATCTAGGCCTATTTTTATGAGCACCTTGCTGAATGTTGAGAAGGAAGAAGTATGTGTGTGTGTGTGTGTGTGTGAGAGAGAGAGAGAGAGAGAGAGAGAGAGAGAGAGAGAGAGAGAGAGAGAGACTGACAAAATAATCCCTGTTTTAAATCAATTTCAAGACCTACGTGCTTATCAAACCCTTGCAAATTAAATGATATGCATATATACTGCAGATATTGTAAAATCTACACAATGAAAAATTGATATATAAAACGTCATGGCCAAACAGTTATAGTGAGGTAAAGGTATGCAAATGGCAAAAGGGAGATAATTTCCTGATCAATATATCGGATAATGGTCTGGGAGGATATGCACTAAGATCCAATATATCGGATAATCGTCCCCAAAGATTTAAGCACTACGTATTATATATCTATCAAAAACAATAGGAAGTTCAAAAATTCTCTGTACAAGTGAACTAATAAACATTTTTGCATGGGATTTAATTATTTTGTTCTCAAAAGAAAGGACAGATTCTGAAATCAATACAAAAGAAATCAGTAAAAGATGTCGGTTGTAATGACATCATATTCAAAGAACAATAATTTGGAAAATCCAAAGACAATTAGCACTACAATAGATACTTCCTGGACACATCCATGACCTATGAAAACGCCACTTCCATTTTCAATATTTAGAAAAGCTTCTTCCATAAAAGGCAAGGGTGTACAAGTCACAGAAAAAGACCATACACTTACCTTGTACTGTCTGACGAGTGTGGTCATTCCTGGGGGCATTGTTATTAGAAGCAGTCTGTCCAGTGCTCCTGGTCCACCGAGATCTTCCCACAGACTGGAGTGTGAAACCACACATGTCTACTTCAAAATTGCAAGTCTTTATCAGGCTAGTTCCGGCTGATGATGCAAGAAAAATATTCAAGAAAGATTGATACATTTTGATAGATGTAATATTGCAACAACACATGATTGTTACACAGAAAAGCAAAAAGAAAAATGTGCCCTTGTATAGTGAACATCCACAGTGTAGCCATGACCTTTATACTCCCTTGGCCAACATCAGCACAGAACAAATAGGAAAGTATTTGCAGCCAGTTAAGCATGATTAAATTATTTGGACAAGAACCACGCTGTCAAAATGGCCAGGTACTCATACACATCTGAGTGAGGTAAGTGGGACAAAGTATCTTTACCTAAGGACATCACCAGTGACCTGTGCTTATCAAGAAATTTTGCACCAAACAAAAGTCTATCCCACCATGATACCCAGTAGCTGAATGCCTTCGGTAATGAGAGCTGCTGGGGCATTCTTGTGTTTAATTACATGTACGTAGAATTAAACAAAGGAGAATCTCTAAAAGCCAAATGATGTGGCCCCAATTGAATGCCATTACTAATTGGGCAAAAAAGTAAGATCAGCTTTTGCCACAAAATTAGATGAAAGAGAATCCATACGAGCAGAAGTTGGGCGGCCCCAATAAGAACAATGTTAATTTCAAAAACAAATAGGGCAAGTTAGCAAAATCAATAGGGTCCACATCCGGTCTCTCACCAAACCAAAGGCGAGAGTTCTTAGTCACGTGATTGCATTCTAGTTACGCATATAATTTCTATGGTTCATCTCTGGGACACTGATGTCCTCTTTATAAATCATCAAGTATCATTCAAACAATCTAACAACGTTTATTTCAAAAATAAAAATGTGAAGAAAGTGTAGACATGATATGAAAGTAAAAAAAATAAAAAGAAGGAATCTACCTTAGCAATCCTCTAAAAAATCCACATAAACAATAGACTGTTAATTTGTTAATGGTATTAGTCCATATATAATTACAACACAACATACAATTTACAATTCATACATTTCACAGCAGCATAGACTTAAACTACAATGTATCTTTGAATGATAATTTGAATACTGCTTGCCCACTTCAGAACTGAGCCTGTTGTTGTGCAATGATATCTAGAAACAGATCTACTTACTCTTACTGCAAGCTCCTTGCACTGCCTTGACATCATCAAGAGCAATGACACCTTGGAATTGGCTCCCTGTGTCAGCCTCAAACACAATCTGAAAGAAATCAATGTCTTTTAATCATTGCATCTCTTGACAGATGAACTGATTGATCTAATGTTAATGTAATGAAACTAAGTATTCAATGCAGCTTATGGAAAGGGATGGTGATGTCAAAAGATCAGACTTAAATTCTTACACAGTGCTGCCAAACCATCTATAAGAGAAAATTTAGGAATGGCAACCTCCTTCTTTCCAGTTATTTTTCAGATAACTACCTCCTACAACGTTGCCAGCCTTGAAGGAACAGCATTGTCATTGCATATACTGCGCTTCATTTGATGCTCAAAATATGCTTTATTAAACATTTCAATCACCGACATACAAATGATTGGTGGACATTAAACACTAATGCGAAACAATTTATCATCTTACCCTGAATGGTAATGTTGATTGTACAGTGACTGATCCATTATTCCAGCCTCGAGCAAGAGTCCCTGTTCTTGACCATAGAGGAGTACTTGGGAGGTAGAAACCTGCTTTGGTGTACACATTCAGTGAGCCAACATTGATACCATACATATAGTAAAAGAATCTGTTGAATGCAATGTGATGAAACTTATTTTCAACTACTTACTTAAAGCTGACAATTAGTTAACGATGCTTAGATCCTAGTTAATGCAGGTAACCAATTTCTTCAAAACATTGGTCAATTTTGGTCTGTCAAGAACCTTGAAAATGCTTGTAACACATTTCTGCTATGCATTGTTCATCTCTAGTCTTACAAGACCCTTGTAAGTGCTTATGACCTATGTCTGCTAGGCACTGGTCAATCTCTGGTCTGCCAAATCCCTTGTAAGTGCCCATAACCCATTTCTGCTAAGACAATGGCTGGTTACAACCTCCATTTTTCTCAACATGCAAAACATAGAATGCTTGAAATCATAAAATCCTTATCGAAAAAATAAATGTAAGAAGTTAATAATACATAATGATATTTTAGGATTTTTTTTTTTAAGAATATATTTTAAAAAGAGCATTCTCATTTGTGCTGCTAAATCTAATAGGCCATCATATTCATAAATTCTACTCAGTCATCTATGAGTTATACATAGGTGCACCCTAATGAAAGGCCCTTTCCTCTAGCATATTGACAAGATCTGACACTACCTATAATCAGGTACTCATTTTACACTTAAGTAGTGTGAGGAAAATGCATGTGGGGAGCCATTCCCAGTGACTCAACAATGCATTCTTCAGGGAATTGCACCTGGGACCTTTCAATCACTAACCCAAATGCTGATCACTGGCCATGATGCCACACTTTACACTTGAATTATGCAGTTACATGTTCAAAAGAATTGCTTTCATTTCATGCTTTTAATTTATACTTATCAATGGGCTTTGGCACTGAAAATTGTCTATGAAAAGAATTGTTATTCAGAAAACATTGTGCCTTACGTGAGGCAATATGTGTTTTGGTCTAAACGTGGGCTGTTGAGTCTTGCTTTCCCTGACTTTGGAACAACGGGATTTTCAATATACAGATAATTGCCACCTGAAAGGGATAGAGTAAAAAGTTAGAAATGAAATATAATGACCAATCCTGACACAACTTTAATCTTGCTTACACAGAGTCATACAAACAGAAAAAGAGTAGGGTTAATCTTGCTTATACAGAGTCATACAAACAGAAAAAGAGTAGGGTGATACAAATAAATGTTGAAAATCAGGCTACATGTACATGTCTTAGAAAATCACTCCATAATTTTCCAAAGCTCTTCCCCATGACTTAAGTAATTTGAACACAACATTGTTGGCATCAATCAATGTGCAGCAGTGCCTGTCTAAACTTTAACAAAACAGTTCTTTATTTGGCACTGGCACAACAAATGATAACTTACAGACTTTACATCCTCTATCTCACTAGCAAGCCATGTCAATCAAATTCCAAGGGAAAATACACCAGAGCAAATCTTTAATAAGTACCCCCTGTTCCCTGACAACATCTTTAGCTGCTGTCGTTAAAAGGTTTTACATCTGAATAAAGACAGGATCACTCATCAGTGTATAGAAACGTTCCTGAGTATTTATCATCAAAGACAAAAGATCATCAAACCCTTCTATTTGTCAGATGCAAAAACCAACTGCATTAACCCTTTTGGACACTCTTCTATACAAGAGCTTTGATGAAAATACAGACGAGAGAAAAAGATTATTCTTACTTCCTGTGTGATCGCCAATCACACCAGTTCCTCCTTGTTTCTGACCAGGGCTACTGACAGACCAAGTCAAGTCATCCAAAGTATCTTGTTGCCAGGCACAAAGACCGTTGTCAAAGTTGCAATCAAATTGGCCACTTGGGGGTTTTGTCGTACTTGGAGTTACTGTGAAGGAACCTTGTGGCGTTGCCTGACTTGGGATGACTGAGGAAATATACAATGAAGGTTATATAATAAAATCCAGAGAGAGGGAGTTTTAAGAGAAGGCAATTTAGAATAAAAAAGAGATGGAAAAGGATGCTAGGAGGGAGGGAGGGTGAGATAGAAAGAGAGAGTGAGAAAGAAAGAGAGAGAGAGAGAGAGAGAGAGAGAGAGAGAGAGAGAGAGAGAGAGAGTGAGTGAGAAGGGGGGAGAGAAAGAGAGAGAGAGAGATCTTGTGGGTGTTAGAACAAGGATGAATGGAGAGCAGATGTAAGGAGCGGCTGAAGGAGAGACCTGCTGGTGGGTAAGAGAGACCCTTGTGTCTCTGAAGGTAAATTACGGCCATGCACATTTTAAAACGTATATATTTATCTCTCTTTGTGAACATAAAATCAAAATTTAGAATTTTCTTAGAGGCGAACACGACCAAACTGTTCATAAGCGATTGGATGGATGTCTCTCGCGAACTTGGCCTCGCCGTAGTTTTGGTCGGGCTGCCCGGGAAACAGGGTTTGTGAATCCTCGTCGGAGTTTATTAATGATACCGGAAAGTTGGCAGGTCTGCTACATTTACACCTATGAATGGCAAGAATCCCACAATGTGTGCACCTAAAGTCGCAATGATTTGCACGCTCTTAGAGCGCTGAATAGTCACTTAGTCCCCTTTCTCCCAACACTCTCCCAATTGCTAATCCAAATAGAATCCTTTCTTTAGCAATAGCTTACATTTTAAATGATATGCCCCTACTTGGTGCTTTTCATTTAGGCTCTTTAATTGAAGGAAACAATATCTAAGAGCTCTAAGCCATGATGATGGAGGCAAGCAACAAAACTGAGATGACTGACTTAAGCTATGGCTTAGTCATGGGACTGATTTTTTATCCTTTAGCCTTCCATGGCTATTGCGTCCAAGAGGAAAGCCAGAATGAGTGGAGAGAGAGAGAGAGAGAGAGAGAGAGAGAGAGAGAGAGAGAGAGAGAGAGAGAGAGAGAGAGAGAGAGAGA
>JASKDV010102214.1:0-12696 GCA_032466395.1 Aegires albopunctatus | reverse complement strand
GTCTCGTTGCTTATGGTTTATGGGAATGGGAATAAACAAGATTTTCCTTTATTGATTAGGTTTTCAGCAATTTGTTCCATCTCTTTTCAAATCAGGTCAACTTACAGATGAATTGAACAGGCAAAGTAGAGCACTGCCTTTTGACCAAGTGCTCCAGGTGTTTTACCAGGCCTGTAGAGCCGTTCAGCATTTACACAAACAGGACCCACCCATCATTCATAGAGATTTGAAGGTATGTCATTGTAATTGACCACACTTTTAACATCAGGGTCTACAGGTAGACATTTGAGCTGGTGATTGAAAGGCCCCGGGTTTGAACCCCGTTAGTGCGCGATGTTGAGTCATTGGGAAAGGCTATTTACGTATATTTTTCTCACCATACTCATGTGTTATATCAGGTTTTGTAAATAAAATAGAGAGATGGCTCTTATTTAGGCCCCTAAGAGGGTTGAGTAGGATTTTGGGTTGTAATGGCCTGCCAAGGAACCCCTGTAAAATGCATTGAGCACATTTAGTGTACTCAGCCTTTCTGATAGTGGCATTGCCATACAAAATGCGTATAAGGTGTCCTTTTTTAAGCATTCTTGAATGAATTGTTTTCTCTGTCTGAGCTAATTGAATTAAAATTTTGTTTATAATGTTAACAAAAATCACCCAAATTAAAAAAAACAACTAATCTTACAAAATTGTGATTTTTTTCTCTTGTTTCTAATAGGCAGAAAACTTATTGATAAGTTCCAAAGGAACAATCAAACTTTGTGATTTTGGCAGTGCAACCACTGCAACTCATCAACCAGACACTTCCTGGTCAGCTCTTCAGAGAAGTTTGGTTGAAGATGAGGTATGTTCTGGATTTGTTGTCATTGTTGTTGGATGGGATAGAGGGAAAAGGGTTGTTGTTTTCTATGCTTTTTTTTAATGTTGATTTTATATGTAGTGTGATATAAGTGAGCTTTTTCATCAAGGTTTAGGAAATGGCAAAATTTATAATTTGATTAGCTTTAGTTCTACATTTGGTTCCACTTAAGGGAATCAAAGCTTTTTTTTCAAATGTAGTGCTTCATTAATTAAAAATGTCATATGACAGATTTTGAAAATAACAGAAAAATTTTCCGCTGAGCTATTTGTTTTTTTGATCAGAGCATTATTATATCATTGCTACATTTTATGTCATATTGTACATAGGTCTTGCAATGTAATACATTTTTTAATTTGATCAAAAGTTGTTTTTTTACATCTATTATGTTTTAAATAATTGTTGGGGATGATGCCCATTAGATGCTATCACTGTAGAAACAAACAAACTGCATTTTATTTCCCCTGATTTATTAATTAATTTGACAAATTTTCATTACAGATTACCAAAAATACAACTCCTATGTACAGGTCACCTGAAATGCTAGATCTCTACCAAAATTATCCCATTAATGAAGCTTGTGACATTTGGGTAAGTAGTGATGATAGTGACTTGTTACTAGAAAAGAAATTCACATAATGTGGTATTCTATCAAATTTGCTTTGATATAATATGAATTACTTGTCTTGATCAATAATCTTTATTTCTTTCTTCAAAATCAGGCTTTGGGTTGTCTCCTCTTCAAACTGTGCTTTATAGAACACCCCTTTGAAGACTCTGCTAAATTACGAATCATCAATGCCAATTATGTTATACCTGATTCTGACACAGAATACGATCTCTTTCATGATCTAATCCGTAAGTCTTATTTTAAAAATAATGACGTAATCATATATTCACCTGACAAATTTGATGACTTAGGATTAAATCTTTAATTTCTCTGTCCATCAAAAGAGAGCAATTTCATTTGCAAACGATATGAATGTGTCTATATCCATGAAATGTGCATTAATTGAAGGTCTCTCAAAATAGCACATAAGATATGAAGTTAGATTACATGGTTTTTAGCAAGTTAAAAAGTTTGGTTGTCAAAAGCAATACTAAAATATTTTTGAAAATCATTTGAAAAGACAACAAGCTAACCATTTGAAACAAGTAGGCTCTTCTATTTGTTCGAGAGTATGCATCACAGGAGCCGAATCCATTTAAGTGATTCATGACTGACTGTCTAGATTCTTTAAGAGACATCCTACACTAACTCGACAACTGCCTGAACAATTAAAAGTAGATTGGGCAAAGTCATCCATCCATGAAAATATTTTGCAACACTGGTTTGATTTGGTTTGAAAAACACTTAAGAAAAATAGCGTAATGAACAGGCTTCATAGGATTTATAATGTGGACAAATCAGGGATGCCATTGGATCCAAGAAGAATGCGCATAATCTGTGAAAAGAACATTTATCATCTCTTCAAAGTTTTAGGCAGTTATGGCAGAGAGACCATCACCATGAATGGATGCAACTGGGCTGATCTTTCATGTAGGCTACAATTTGTGTATTTAAACTGTTGTCCTTCACTATAAAACATAATTTGATATTTTGTCTACACCTCATCAGGAAATTAGGGGGAGGGAAGGGGGTCGTGGGATGTTGGGTGGAATTACCTCATATAAAGGATTCGGATGTTGGTAAACATCAGGAAGTTTTGTATCGATTGATATTGTCATATAAACAAACATGGTTTGATTTATATATTGTTCAGGTACATTGATATTTTCTTTTAATTGTGAGGGTGTGGGAGTAATTGGGAAAAGTAGGGAATTGATTTGCCCCAGATCACCCTAGTTATGAGTAGAATCGTTAGCTTGAAAATTTTTAAATTTTAATATCAGATCATGCTGTATGTGGCTCAAGAGTATCAGAAAAGATCAAATGGATTTATAACTCAAAACCTCCATATTGTTGTTTTCTTTTACCTCTATGTTTTTATTTCATTTGCCAGGTGGAATGCTCAAAGTTGACCCAGAGCAAAGACCAACTATAAATGATATTATTGAAAGACTACAAGAAATAGCAGAGGCAAGAAATATCAATCTTCGTCAGCCACTATCATTTGCCAAAATGTTTAACAGTTCACCTGCAGGTAATATGGATGTCAATTTTATTTATTCTCATGACTTTATTTTTTGCCATAAGTGGTAAAAATAATTTACCTGTTTATTTCAAAGAAAGCAAAGCTAAAGAAAACATTGTCTTCTATAATAAGCTCTAAAGGTGGTGTTTCAGTCACTTAAGTTAAGTTGATATTTTGTTATATTTTCAGAGCCACCAAACAGGTCTTCTTGTAACCAACCACCATCACAGCCTGCAGAGAGTGGTTTTGGGACGGCTGGGTCATTGTTCAATTCACTGAAAGGAGGAGCTGGTAGTGTTTTTAAGAATATCAAAGATGCTTCAAACAAAGTCATGGAAACTGTGTCAAAGTAAGTCCTTACTAATTTATTTATTTTTTGCTACATCTTTTGTAGATACTACAAAAAAGGCAGAATGTTACTTTATTATTTCTTTAAGAGAGGGGAATAGTGATCTCAGGTTGATAGAAAACATTTTGATTTCTCTTTTTATTTATCAATATATCTTTTTTATCTTGTTTATGTGTATATTTACATGATGAGTTATGGTTTGTTAAATTGCATCATGAACATTACTTTATTCAGACATTTGTTTTGTAAAGGTCAACCCTGCTTTCAAATATCGCTCCATGCCTCTGTTCACATTTGTTATTTCTTTGCTACTGCTCACTGTTTAGTTATGTATGTTTTTAATGCATCAGGCACAGATTTGATATTATCTTTCTTTTCAAAGTCTACTTCAAAGTGCTAATTTCCAAGAAACAGCACATAAGTTAATTATTGCTTTTCATGTATAATGGATAAGGTTTGATTTTTTTTTCTTCATAACAATTTAACAATTACTAAGTATAACATTTTAAGGCTTGAAATGAATGAAAGCAGCCTTATCCAAATCTTTAATTTATGCCAAATGATGTAATTTATATTGATTTAAAATGTGTTGTTTATTCTTATTCAATTACAGTTAAGTTTATTGATATCTAAAATAAATGCTTGTCATATTGACCTATAATCCCTAACATTTTAGGTAGACTGGCACTCTTCTAATCAATAGTTACTATTGCTTTATTACTAATTTTTTCCCCATTTATTTAATGAAGATCATTCTTTCTGTTTTCAGCACCATCAACAAGACAGATTTAGATATATCACCCCTCACATCTAGAATACTTGGTATGGCCTTTTACTTTGATTTTATTCTTTGACATTCATCTTTGTTCTGTTGGTTTTGTTATTATATTTTTATTTTATTTTTATTTTTTCGTTTTGTTTTTTCTCGAATGTATCTAGATTAAATTCTTTTTATGAAAGTGAAATGAAAATGTATTGTCTTAATTTTGGATATTCTTCAATTGCTTTAATGCACGATTTTTTAATTTTAATATTAAACCGATGAAAGGTCAAGATTGTGAACCATGCAGCAAGTTTACTTTTCTTTTTTTTTTAGCCTTTCCTCTACCCTGCACCATACCTCCCCATCCCAATTCATCATTATTAATACACTATATAAGTAATTGTCTGGGTGCTGACATAATTACTGTCATGCCAATTACTGTCATGGCATGACAGTTATTGAAGTACATCTGTCTCATATGCAGGTCTACATTAAGAAATTTCCCAGCATACCATTTAAAACCAGGAGATAACCTACAAGTGTTAAGTGGGTTCTAGTTCTATAAATTAATAGAAATAAATTCTTCTTTCATATAAAAAATAGTTATGTCATACCCTGCTGAAGGAATGGAATCTGCCATCAAGAATAATATAGAGGATGTGAGAGCTTATTTAGAGAACAGGCACAGAGGATCTTATGCAGTGTATAATTTAAGCCAAAGAACATACAGAGTCGCAAGGTTTGAAAACAGGGTAAGTAGACGAGGGATAACAATTTCTTTCATCATTAGTTTAAGTGATTAAGAGTTGAACATAATGATTTCTTTTCCCTTGCGTATTGAAGTGTGGAATTAAAAGATGGATCATCTCATTTTAATGTTAATTGATTTTCAAATTAAGCAATTTGCAATGGAGGTTTTTCATTGTATGATCATGTCACTGTAGGCGATATTACTTTATTTTAGAACGTCTTGTTTATTATTTTGATTTACACTTGTTTACAGTATACACTGTAAGATTAATCATTCTTTTTTTGCTCAAAAGGTTTCAGAATGTGGTTGGCCGCAAAAGAAAGCTCCGCCTCTCACTAATCTTTATGCAATCTGCAAAAACATGCATTTATGGTTGCGTCAAAAGCCAAGGAATATTTGTGTGGTCCATTGCCTGGTGAGATTTTTATTTCATTTTTTTATTTACTTAGTTTAATTGTCTTTATTTCCAGCTAAAACAAATGATAAAAATAATCCTGGAAAGTATTTTGTTGTTGTTAAGATGTCGCATTTTTTACTCTCTAAAATGTTCCACTGAAGCTGAATATTTGGACACTTTTATTTTTCATATATTTATCATTTTCAGGAGTGACTGGTTGAATTGCTTTGATTCATTTTATAATTATCTGTTAAGACAAATTGTCCTTGTTTTCTCTTTGGCTGTTTTTGTTTGGTTGGTGGATACATTTGTTGTTATTACTATTGTTTTAAATTTTATAACTAAATTATTATTTTTTTTATTTGAAATATGAAACAGGATAATATTTTGATTTTTAACTCTGAAAGTTTTTATTTATTTATTTTGCATTGCATAGGATGGAAAGGCAAACTCTGCATGTGTTGTAGGAGCTTTCTTGGTGTTTTGTCACTTGTTTGAATCTAGTGCCACTGCCATGCATTTATTTACAGCAAAACGATCCCAGCCAGGAATTTCACCTTCGCAAGCAAGGTAAATTATTGAAGCTAGAAAATGTATGACAAATATGTTTTGAGTTTTTAAAAGTAGAGGATTTGTTGGAATCAAAAGAGTTGAGATGTACATTGGCTGACAGATAGTATTTTAGATACATCCAATAATACCAGATTAAAATAATTTTAAGGTTTGTTTCATAATATGCAAGAGAGTATATGATCAGTGCGAACATTGATTAGACTTTTTGTCTCAATCTGCAGGTACATTAATTACATTGGTCAGATGGTAGCTGATCCTCCTGTGTTGCCTCATGGTCATCCTGTTTTGCTAAAATCCTTAACGCTGAGTCCCATTCCTTTGTTTAACAAGATGAAGTGAGTTCTTTATATATATATAAATTATTTGATGTATCAGTATGATGAGCATAACATACATGACCTTTTTCTCAGGTTATGACATCATGTACAGTGGTAAACATTGATTCTGCATAATTTGTATTGAATATTTATACAGTAAGCAAAAGCTGTTTTTTAGTGACCTGATGCCATAAGTGTTGTGCAATAAGAATGAATCACTTTATGGGCACTTATGGTACTGCATTAGAGAGAAGTATATCAATCTTCATGTCACAAATAATGCTTGATATCAAGAGTTTTGAATCTCTTGATAAATAAACAGTTATGAATTGAAGAGCTAAACTTCTTAATTTTGTCTTTGAAACAGGAATGGCTGCACTCCTTTTGTCGAAGTTTATATTGGGGAAGAAAGAATTCTCACCACATCACAGGAGTATGAACGCATGAGGTACAACTCCACATTTTTAAAGATGGTTTCCAAACATTTACTGATTTAAAAATTTTAATTTTTCTAGTGATATATATATATATATATATATATATATCATTTATAGTCTTACAATTAAACTGTATTTCATTAACCTTTTCAGTCAATTTATTTGCAACAACGAGGAGGCTGTTCTGCCTTTAAACACATCTGTGTGTGGGGATGTGACAGTCATTGGATATCATGCTAGGTCTACGTTTGGAGGCAAAATTCAGGGAAAGGTAAGCAGCCTTCTGGGTAAAAGCTTTAATTATAAAGTTAAAAGAAAATTTGGTGCCATATTTTTATTTACTTTTAACTGATTGGTCTCTTTATTAAAATGAGGAAATATATTTCTGATGCTGTAATCTTTAAATATTTATGAAATTCCTTCCGAAAAGTCCATTTAAGATTTTTGTATCCTTGTCCTCTCATTTAAAATAAAACTATTGATGATATGATGATATTTGTATGTATCTTATTGGCAGATAACCTCAATGAAAATGTTTCAAGTCCAATTCCATACTGGTTTCATTCAAGAGGGATCTACAAATATTGAATTTCATCAGTAAGTTAAATTGTTTGATTTGCTATGTACTCATTTACTCTATCTTTCAGGGCATCTTATACAATTTTTTGTATTTATGAATTTTCTACATGTGTTCCCTGTGTTCTTGATAAGATAATACTGCAAAGGTAAAGCGACATCTCTAAAAAACATGTTTTGGTACCTTTTAGCCTCATTGGGCTTATCTTACACATTTTTGTGTCAAAAGCATAGTGACATATCTCAATTAGAAATTGCATCTTAAATGTCAAAATTCAATGTAAGCGAGAACTTGCTGCCATCTCTACAAAGGCAATGTGATGTATGTCCACCACTTAAGTTGCTTTGCCTTTCTAGAGGGAGATAGTCATCTTATACTAGGGGTCACACTCGAAACTTAGACACTTACCAAACCACATTTTCTCATTTGGTGATTTTAAGACTTGGCAGGTCAACCATAGCTTGAAAGGGGTGCAGCAGCTAGCTGACATGGCGGTTGTGCAATTCTGAAGATGTGAGTGTAATCTGTTCTTTAAAAGAGGTCACCAAGAATTCATCCTCTTCATCAGTATGGATGGACTTCCTTAGTCTTATGAAGAGGACTCAGGCATCCAGCATCATCCGTAAAGGAAAGGCCAGCCCCCATGGCATCAGGGAGGACAAGAGGCCTTCTATATAATACACCTCTGCCACTGTCCAGTCCAGAAGACTTATGGGAAATGCTGGATGTTAATGATAAGAAACCTCTGTCCACTCATGGTCAGGCCCAAAAGACTGACTGTAAATGATGCTGCGCTAGACCTCGTGAACAACATCTAAATATTAATATTTTAATTTTTTTGTTGATTTCAAAATATTCTTTTTCTTTGCATTATTGCATTTATTCTTTTCAGTTGGTACTGATTCTCTATACTTTTGTTTGCTTGTCTATTTCCTAGTTTGCTTTTATTATTGCATTGATTTGCAAGAGTGATAGTCCATGTAAGAAGACTGCGTTGATCAATACAGTTTTTCTTTTCAAGTCATATAATATTATTGTTGTATCTGGTAATTAATCTACAAGCATTTTGCTTTCACATTATGCACAAAATTTATTTTGATTGTAGAGTTCAGGGGTCTAAATATGACTTTCCAGCCCCTTTTTTTATTATCTTTTTAAAGAGGTTTTCATTTGCGCTGTAGTAATAATTGATTATATACTTTAATAATAAATTTATCCCTTGGTTTGCCTTTACACATCAGAAAAGTATATATTAGATGTAATGCTTTTGAGAATAGGTAATGAGGACAACAATTATCAAAGTTTTGGTTTGCTTAATACAATTTTATTATTCTATCTCTAGATATGAGCTTGATCAGTTAGAAACAGCCGACAAGTATCCAGATTCTTTTACAGTTTCACTAGATCTTCTAGTTTCCCCCAAAGAAAGAAACCAGGGTGACCGCAAACTTCCTTGGGAAAATTTTCAAGTTGACAAACTTAGTCCCAAAATATTGTTTTCAACAAAGGAAGAAGTTCATCAAACCTTCTCAGAATATGGCAAGTTGATTATTCAATGTTGGATTCCATGATGTCATTTTGATGATTTTTGTATTTATGGGTTATAAAACCCAAT
Source organism: Aegires albopunctatus (assembly GCA_032466395.1). NCBI lineage: Eukaryota > Metazoa > Mollusca > Gastropoda > Nudibranchia > Aegiretidae > Aegires > Aegires albopunctatus. The sequence continues at coordinate 3,926 of JASKDV010102214.1, read as the reverse complement.
AAACTCAATTCCTACCCACTGTTGTGTATGAGCAGCATGCTACATTCATGTCTAAAGTTGGATGTTGTATTATCATTGAAGTAATGATTTATATATTATGTTGATGCCCACCGGCAACAAACAGCCCTGTTTTGGCAATATTTAGTCTTTTTCACACGTCGCTCACACATGTTTTGATACGCCAAGTTAAGTTTTGTCAGTTTATTTGATGATCTGGACCTGCTCTTTATTGCCAGTACACTTCGTCATTATGATCAAAAATTTAATAAAATATAACACACACACACACTCTCTCTCTCTCTCTCTCTCTCTCTCTCTCTCTCTCTCTCTCACACACACACAGACGCACAAGCTCATGCCCAAACACACACTTCTTCCCCTTCTCCTTCTCTCTGCCCTGTCTGTTGATTTGTTTCTCTCTTTTAAAAAATCCAATAACAAACCACTTTTTAATAGGGCCTATTATGTTTTTTTCCCATCGCATCAATTAAATAGGCCTACAGTGTTTATTGATTCTGTATTCTATCGAATAACTGCAGATGACAGAAAGCGTCGCCTTATCACTTTCAAAGTATTTGCCAGTATTCCAATTCGTCAAAGACCTTTAACAACAAATATATAATGGATCTAAAGATATGCCCGACCAGTTTGATCCAAACTACATGTACATTGTCATGAATTAGCCTAGGGCTAGGCCTGACCATTTTAAACATTGGTTGGTTAGTCTAATGTCCAGTGTGGGGGAGTGGCACGGAAACGGTCGACGATTGGTTGAAAGAAACAGGTCGTGGAAAGATCCAAGTGGATCCTTCCACTATCGGATCGGTCATGCAAAAATCCACTCCCTTTTTGTTTAGTTGTTAAGCACGATGTTTTGTTGTCGGAGCGCTTGTGCTTCTGTTCTTCTTCTTTGGTATGAAATCAAAGGGGTTTAGATTTGTGATATTTTTTGTAGGAGAAAACAAGGGTTTTTTCTTGATTGATCATCATCTTAGATCTAACAGTAGGCTATAGATCTAGGTTCAGATTTGAATTGGATTTCTAGATTAGATCTAGACTGGAGATATCTAGACTGTAGTTCCTAGGTTTTGTTGACTTCTAAGTACTAGAAGATAGTATTATATTTATATTCTAGATTTAGATCTAGAATCTAGATATCTAGACCCATGCACCAACGGCTACCTTGTTTATCTATAGTCATCTAGACCCATTGGCACAGCCTGACTTTCAGCTCACCTATGTTTACTGAGCTTAATTTTGTTAATATATTGTTATTGTCTTAGTTTAAACAAGAAAAATAACTTATTTTCTCTTGAAATCAGTCACTTTTCAAATCAGGGATGGTGTTAAGATTTTGTGGCTCTGTGTCACTTGGGTTACATTGACTAGATCTTGCACACACACTAGATTAAAGATGTAGGTTCCAGGTACTTGCTTCAAACAAATGCAGGCAAAGTGAAGATTGAATCTAAATCTAGATTCTCATACACACTACATCTAGGCTGTTTTAGTCACGGGTATTCTTCTATAATCCCTGCTCGTCCCTATTCCCAACCTTGGTCATATGTCTAAATTAAGTAAAAGATAGGCCTAATGAAAAACAATGATTTCACCTATATTTTGAGGAAAGGGTAGAAATAGATCAGATAAGAGTATCAATAAATGATTGAATCAGGACAGTTTCATAAAGTGTGCTTGGGAGATGGGTTAATTATGAGATCACGGATGACCAATGGTTTTCAGACAACTTTTTTAGGAGCTATTTACAGGCCTGATTATAGTAACACACTGTGTAGTGATATCCTGAAACAAAGGAGTCATTCCCGGCTTCAGGAACCGAAACACATTTTTCCCCTTTCAATTAAAGTCAGTGAGAGGTATTATTTTCGCTATTACTCAATTCTTGATTGTTTGGATGTACTTTAAGCATAGATAGTATGGTCTCAAATTCACCAGTTTGATACAGGTTTAATAAGGCTGAATTACATGTGCTCATTTTTGGCAATGCTGCTTACTTGTGTCAGCAATTTCTTTATTCCTGACATTGTAAGCAGGTTTAAGACTATTTTGTCTGTCAGCGCTTGAAAAGATCCTTAATTTGGTGTATTAATCAGTAATGTGGCTCTATTCATTGATTTTCAGTCTCAGAGTCATCTAAAACTTGATATAATTCGCTATTATTACCTCCCTTGCACTATTCATGAAATTGTTCATTTTTGTCACTTACATGTCAAAAAACAAACTACTTGCATCTGTTTTTAAAATTTGAGAATGCTGAGAGGTGTATTTATCAAATGAGCCATGTCTCAAAATGGCATTATTTAACGATTGGAATTATGACGAAAAATTTAAAATTTAAAATATTCCTAACTTCGTTTAATAATCAACTTAGAGAACTAAATATGGTATCAAAATATTCAGGATAGGAAGATCTATGTGTTAAGACACCTCCTTACTGTTGCTTAAAAAGTAATTTTCTGTTTGTCCTATTTACAAGATATGTTATGGTACACATCTCTTCACTTTTCTCATCGTTTTCTCATCATCTATTTTGCTTCTTCCTTTGTGAAACAAGATTTTCAAAACGATTTTAGTGACTTAAGTGTGAATAACAGGGTTTTTATGCAATACTTTTCTGCTTTAATTGAAATTAATTTATTTATATTTTCTTTTCTCTTTTCCAGGTGTTTCAGATAGGGCAAAAAGAAAAATGTCAAAGACAAATTTTGATAATTCCCCTACTGATTCTCCTGTCAAAAATGCTGCTCAACAACAAGAACAACAACAATCTACACAACGTAATAATTCAGAGCAAGATAAAGGCAGCAAGTCATCCTTTTTTGATACCTTAGACTGGAAAACAGGAGAGGAGGAAGAAAACAAACCTGTGCAGCAACCCACAGAATCAGAGGTGGGACTTTTGGATGATGATTCTGACGAAGATGCAGGCTTTGCTGATTTTAGCCAACAGAGGACTAATGGTGACATTCCGGAAGGCTATGGTAGGGTTGATGATGAATCAGGAAAAGGAAAAGAAAAAAGAGAGGATGAGACAACTAATTTCTTCGATGAACAATTGAATGAACAGAACGTTAATTCTTCATCACAGCCTGAAGTTGTGGATTTACTGAATATGAATACTACGAAGCCATCCTCAGTCAATGCTGTCACTGAGGGTTTAGATCTTCTGAATGTAGGTGGAGATCCTTCTAATGTGGACCTTTTAAGTGGTCATGATTTAGGAAATGCCCCCTCCAAAAAAGCTAACAGCAGTGAGCCAGATCTTCTTGGCATGCCTGGTGAAGAAGGCACATTCGACCCATTCCAACAGTTTACAGATTCCAGATCATCGGCACCATCAGTTCAACCAGACTTGATGGCGTCCAATAACCCATCTTCCAATGACAATACCTTTGATCCTTTCCAAAATTTTGGAAATTCGAGTGAACCAACCACATCTGACATAAAAGTGACCCCACCTCAACCTAGTAAATCTGGAGGCTTGGATGATGACTTTTTTGCTTTCATGGAAAACTCATCATCCAAAGACAAAAGCAAAGAGCCCGATTTGATGACCAGCTGGGACACCAAAAACATCCAAGCCTTTTCTGGCCAGTCTCCATCTCATACTGCTAATAATCTGAAACCTTCACCAGGGGGTATTCACAAGAGTGCAAGCACTGGCTCAGCCATGAACTTTCAGAGCATGATGGGAAATCAGAGTGCATCTCTAAACACAATGAGTGGCCGCAATTCTCCATCCATGTCAAGTGGTATGGGCATGGCAGGGAGTGGTGGGGCAAACTTTGGAGCTGTTCCTAAAGCAGATCCTTTTGCTGGCTTAGGTACGTCTTTTGATATCCAACTTAAACAGTGGAGTCAACATAATTCAAAGTTTCCTTGAAATATCTTCTTTCTCTCCCCCC
>JASKDV010102103.1:0-14675 GCA_032466395.1 Aegires albopunctatus | reverse complement strand
GTTGTCAAGGGAAGTCACTCGCGAAATCTTAATAGTGTTGACTGTTGTGTGGCAATAGCATGTCCCCATGTTTAGCATTATATACGACTCCATAACAGGGAAAAATCATGAAAAATGCAAAAAATCGCGGCATTTGTCAAAATTGCAGTTCCGTTACGGTAAGCCCGAAAAATCGCGGCCGGCCGCAATTTCCCGCGGAGACAGATCAATTATAGTATAGCCAAGTCTAAAAAGGAAGGGATTTTTTCTCTTATTAAACCTTGCTAGGGGAGGTGTTTTGTTTATGGGAAAGTGGTATTTGTTTGAATTTTATTTATTTTTTTGGATGTGGGGAGGGGGTGTTTCGATTTATTTTGTTTTGGTGGTTTGGTTTTTTTTCATTTCATATCTTGAGGCAAACTATTTATTATATATCATATCATATCGGGGGGTTGTGGGCAACTTAGAAAACAATGCCTTTAAATGCCCAAAAGATAAAGAGAGTCATGCTTGTTAACAAAATAATCTTAAAGGGATTTATATTGTACATTACATGACATAAGATGATTGTCGTATGAACCATGGTGATTGATGAAGTAGGACATGTGCATTCATAAAATTACGTGATATGATGGAGATAGTAATCTAAATATCAATCACAAATGCATTAATTCATTCATCAACATCGTACATATATAGAACTAATATTCTGTTACAGCTAAGGTCAAGGGGATTTTTTTATTGTTAGCATCAGTGCGGCATTATGCACATTTTCATCCTGCTTAGAGAGAAGTTAACAAATTTTTCAAACAGATTTTGCTGAATCTTCAAACCTTTGGTCCATGGAAAAAATGCAAGCATATGTCACAATGATAAAGGCCATCAATCCTAAACTCACTCCTGAAGCTAGTAGGTAGGTTGGATGTATTGGAAATTGATGCATGTAATTAAAAGAAAGATAAGTAAGTAAGGCAGCCTTTATTTCATCTTGTTAACCCTTTCGAAAAACTAAACTCTGTCATGATGCTTATTACTCATGACATACTTGAGAGACAGTTGGGCTCGCTTAGATGTCACTGGGATGAAAGTACATTAGACAATATAGTTATAACATTTCAAATTTAACAGTTTGTAACAAAAATTCATTTGAATTTTGATTTAAAGTGTTATAGGCACATATTATACTTAAAAAAGCAAGTATGAAATATTTCCATATTTCTTATTCTTTGAGTTAATTAATTTTATCAATTTACAAATGTTGCTTGACCTCAAATCCATTTACATAATAGAAGAGTAAAGCTTCAGAGTTCAACACCCCTAACATATTATAGCAAGTGCAAACAGTTCAAAATTGATTGCCATGTTTTGATATTTATTCAGGGTTTTGCAAGCCTACTACCGAGCTCAGAGAGGAGCGGATGACAGGAATGCAGCCAGAACAACAATGAGACTACTTCAAAGCATGATAAGACTGGCTCAAGGTAACATTCCTCATTATTGTGATTGATTCAAATGGCATTATACTTTTATTATTTGGACTTTCCTTTTTTTTTTTTTTTGGCATTGATGGTACAGAAGTTGGGCTGCCTGGTGTGAGACATGGATGTCATAACCTCAAATCTTGACATAAATAATTTTCAAAACTTTTGTAGACACAAATTGGATGTAACATTATAAATGACAAGGTTGGCACAGAGCCCTCAGTTAGCCCTCTTTTAGCCTCTTCTTTTCTTGATACCTTCCAATTCCATGTGCCCTTCTTCTTGGGGATTTTTTCTTTACTGCTATGAGCACCCAACCTCATAAAACTTTAAAGGAGGAAAATGAAGAAATTCAGTGACGTGATCATGGCATCCTTAAAAAATTATTCAACAGCCCCCGCATTTGGGGCAATTTTGAGAAATCCACCATCACTTTGGACTTGAGCAATGTGTGGCAATCCTGAAATGGCTATAGAACAATAGCAACAGAGAAAAATTACTAAGCATACATAATTTGTTAAAAGAGGAGAGAGCAGCAATAGAGTACAAAAAAGTGTAAAGGCTAACTTATGGTAATAGTCAATTTGATTTTGTCTATGAGAAATGTATTTATAGAAAAAGGAAAATAAATGAAAAAAAACTGAAGAGCATGTAGTAAAACATTTGTGAAGTAAAATCATTACGAGATTTAAACATTTTTAAATAACTTCAAAATTATTTATGTATTTAGGTGTTGTTTTGCTACAGAGAATGTTTTCTTAATTTTATTATTATTATTTTTATCAATGATTGTCTTTTTTCATTTTCATTTTTGAATTAAAGCAAATATATTGTGGATTTAAAATATAAAATATAAAAATATTCTTTATAAGATGGGGTATGGGAGTTGCAATTTAATCTGTACACCAGCAGTTTAATCATCGCTTAAAATATGTGTTTTTAATATATTTACAGCTCATGCGAGGTTAATGTTCAGAGAGAATGTGACGGTCCAAGATGCCATATCTGCTGTGACAGTCATGGAGTCCAGTATGCAGGTGACTGAACCTTATTTGTCTCATAGAACTGATATGGTTATATTATTATGCATTTTATTTTATTTTTAAGCAGTTTGCCTCTACACTCAATAGGCTACTATAAAAATCAGTTTTCTTATTTTTCCATTTTAACAATACTTTAATTAATACTTTTTATTCCTATTTTCAAAGCCTTAGTGTTATTGTCTTTTGTGATTTTAATGCAGGGTATATTAAAGTTTTGATTTTGTTTTGTTTTCAGATTCAAATGTGTGTTTTATCCTTTGTTATTTCTGGAACATTAACATCAACATCCTTTGTAATTTTGAGCTGCATTGTTTCAATCCATCTATGAATAATTATGAATTATTGGTGGATGATTTGATTGAATGTTATAGATATTTCTTTTAAATCATTTGAAATCACTTTGGTCATTGCTTCAATCAATTTCCCATTTTTTCATATTTATAAGGGAGCTGCATTACTTGGTGGTGTCAACATCTTGCACACCGCATTTCCAGACAATGCAGATGAAGAGTATTGTAAACAAGGTAACTCTTCACTCTTACCTCCCTTTGTCCATGAATATAATATCACTAATACACATCAATTTAATATTATGTTATCTACATGTATTTTTATTTATATCTCCTAATTTTCAAAGTTATCATTATTATAGTTGTCTTTAAAAATAAGATATGTTTTTTATTACAATTTGCTAAGTGTGAGCAATAAATAGGAAAAAATAGAGAAAGATCAAAATATAACTTTATCAATCTAAATATCTTGGATGAAATGTTAGCTTAAATGATGTTCATAAAAAATACATAGTGTAACTCTGTACAATCCATAAATGTTCCTTTATTTTTACGACAAATCTAGAATAAAGGAATAAGATATGTTGATCAATGGTCTTTAACGGATTAATAATGCTTATTAAATGATAATATAGGGCTTTTTAAATTTTTTTTATTATTGATGTCAATTCTGTTCTGTTCTGTTCAGTTCGGTTCAGTTCAGCTATCATTATCAATCTAAGAAAATTACAAATGTATTTTTTCATAATTGCATGGAATGAAATTTGAGTATATGAAAAATGTGTTATATAAATAAATATGAAATCCTTAAATATGTAATGAGCACCAAGTTCTTCACAGCACTCATCACAAATCAACCACCCTGAATAAACCAATATATTATGTTTAAAAGTGGTCTCAAAATGTTAACAAGCTATTGCCTAAGAAGATAATTTCATGTACAGTAGAACCTCAATATAACTTGCCTGTGTTACAACATACACTTGGCTACAAGTACCTTTTCCAAGGTCCCAATTCTTAAAATGTGTTTTTCTTTATATAACAACTGGTTTGTTGAAGCCAATGAAAATAGATGAGACTTAATTTACATACCATCTTCATCAATTTCTTTTTGGGCTCTCTATATGATTTCTCCATTTTAGGCTTGTTATTGTAGGAGTAATACCAGAGTGACTTTCATTTTAGTATTCAAACCTTTATATTTATTTAGATAATGACTATGAATTCTTGGCTGAAATGTTTATAGTTACCATGAACAATTTGTGTGGTTTGAAAGTAGTTGGTCATATCAAGATTTCTCTGTACTCTATAACTGCCGATAATATAACTGTCATGTTTTTTCCATATTATTTCCTCAGCGGAGCTCGTATTGAACCGACTAGGACTCAATGACATCCTTGAGGATGAATTAAAACACCAGAGACGCATATTTGCCAATGTTTCCAGGAGTTCAAGGAAACCAAATCCATCAGGTTCACAAATTTCTGAAAGAGGAGCTACAGGATGTCGTGTCAATGTTGATGTAGAAAAATCTTCTCAACAAAAGATATATAATAGGAAACATCACATTTATGGTATGCAAGCCAATGAATTAAATACCACTGTAGAAAGACAGTCTCACCATCTCCAGCAAGACAAAAGTGAGAAATCAAATTCAATTAATATTGAAGAAAGTCATGTCAAGGAATCATTACTCATGTCTCAGACCAATAAACTTCATCAAGTCCATAGTACTCCAAGAATAGCCCAATGTGATAATCATGAGACTTTATCATTCTCTCACAGTAATCTTAATCTCTCAGTCATTCCAAATTTGCCTGTTACAGATCAAACTAAGGATGAGGAATCACATCAAACTAGTTTTAAATTTGCTAAGAGATATAGCAGTGAGGAAAAGTCCATTAATGGTGATAATACACATGGAAGTTTTGCAACTACATCAAGGAATAAAGGAGAAATGCAACGGGAAAATAGATATGAAAATCATGGGTATAGTTCTGTAGACCAGACAGTTGATGATATGGAAATGTTTGATTTTTCTAAAGATTTTAGCCATGACAAACAAAAAGGTCAGAATGGTAATTTTAACAATGACATGCCGGAGAGTGTTACTGAAGATATGCACAACAACAGTTGCATCGGTACAACTATTAAACATCGGATTGAACTCGTAGAAGGGAAATATGTTGAATATGATGAGGATGAATACAAATCATACATGAAGATGTCCAAAGAAAATAGACCAAAGAGAGCAGGACAATTGGTGTATTCTAAAGATAAAATCAAAGGTAAAGGTGGTTCAGAAAAAACTGCAATGCTGAATAAAGTGAAGCACAATCTGAAAAATATTTCTAAACGTGGTAGTGAGATGGTTAATATTTCAAAAGATTCCCTTAGCTCATCTGATTTTGGAAACAGTGATAATGAAAACAATAATAACAATAACAAGAAGAAAACTAAAAAATTATGTCAAAGCAAAGATTCTGTGAAAAGTAAAAGTAATCGAAGAAAATCTATGGCTTCAGGTAAGAATAAAAGAATATTGTCCTCAAGTGAAGATGAAGAATTTCTAGATCACTGTGATATTGTGAAGGAGAGGAAAAGGAAATTTACAAAGACAAAACATCAAAGTGAATCAACCGATGCCATTATAGAGTGTACACCAATGGAAACTTCAACCTCAACAGGTTCTGATAATCTTTTTCCTCAATCTAGACAGAGTGAAAGCAATAGTTTAACATTTGACCAGGAATCACCATTTGGCACTAAAAGAAAAAGTAACAATTCCTCAGAAGTCTCTTCCTCCACGTTGAGTAAATTGAAACAATTTTCCTTTTCCAATGATAGTGATGAAGCCGATTCCGCTCCGAAAGATAAAGATTGTGGTTTGATGACATTGGATAGAGAACAATCTGAGAGCACAAAATGCTTTCAAGATGCAAAAAACGCTGGAGGAGAAAATGTTATGGACAATAGCACTGATTCTATAACAAATAATGGCATTAAAGGAGATAAAACTTCTGAGTGGCATGGTAAAGATATGAGATGTGTACAAAAAGTACGAGACCAGCCTTTAAAATCTGTAAAGAACTTTGATAAAACAAGGCTATCTCATTCCAGTTCTTTAAAAGATCAAGAGAACTCAGAAAATTGTGCAGTTGAATCAGAAAATCACAATAATAAACCACCAGTTCTTGAGGAGACAGACAAGGGCTTGAATCACCTGAGAAAGGAGACTGCCAAGACAAATAATTTTTTCTCTCAATTCAAATTCAAGAAAAAAGAAATGAAGATAGTAGATCACAACACTAGCACATTGATCAACAACAATCAATCCGTGAATAAATCACAGAATTTGCCTACCTCTAACAATGTTATTACATTTACAAGCAATGATATAAATTTGGATGGAGACTTGGAGGAAAAAGATGACACCTCGAGAGAAAATATGGAGAAAAGAGCTGACTGTACTGAAGAGAAAAGTGGTTATGTTAAAAGTCTTAAATCAGTAATATTTTCTCGATCAGACCCTATCAAAGATTCAAAAGAAGTAGATTTGGATAGTGATGATTTTTTCACTGAAACATCCACAAGCCAATCATCATATTTTGATAATGAGGAAGAGATTACAAAAATATCTGGGGCAATGAAGTCAAAAAATGCTGGAAGTGCTTTCAAATTCAAAAAGTTATCAAACTCAGCAATTACAGGAAATGTGAAGAATTCCAATGGATCAAGTTCATCACTATCTTTGACAGTTGATAAATCCGTTGATAAAAACTTTGTCAAATGTCCCAATTCTGGCACAGTTTGTAAACTTAGCAGAGAGGAAAAGGATTCTTTACCATGTACACAGCAGGTTTCAAGAAAGTGTGAAAATGATTCTGATAGTGAATATAAAGGCGATTCATGTACATCAACACCAAATTTGTTATCATCTCAACCTCTTTTCGCTTCCTCTCAAAATTCACAATCATCTCAGGTAAAAACAACTTTCAAATCTTTCAAATTTACTCGCATTAAAGGTTTAAACAAAGTTGGCTTGGATCAATCACAAACAGTAATAAAACAAAAAGATCAAATTTCCACAGATAATTTTCTTGTCAGTCAAAGTAGTCATGGTGAGGATTCTCAACCTGGAAAAATTCCAAATTCTGTTCCTTACAGGATCATTGGATCTACCCCCATTTATGAATCACCACAAAACAATTTTACTAAATTTGTCAAAAATACAACAAAGGATCACCTTCCTGTGAAGACATCCTTGACTGTAGACCACATTAATTTGAAGTTTCCTAATTCTTCTGAAGATAACGAAAGGAATGATATGAATTTATTTTCACCATCACCATTGTTATCAGGGACTCCTGTATCTCATTCCACAACATCAGAGGATAAATTTGAATCCAAAGGAAAATCTTCTTTCAATGTGACTGATAAAAATTCCACTACTTCCTACAACAGTCAAAGCAATGCAAGCTCTTTTAGCCAGAGTCAAAAGGATTGGAAATTTCATCTATCCAAAGATAAATATTCTGTTAGGCCTTCTAACACTAATGCAACAACATCCTGTGAGGAGTCTGACAATAATAAGAATAGAACATCTTCTCTGGAACAGTTTTCTCAAGCTTCTTCCTCTTTCAAACCTTCATCAAAATCGACCATTGTTTCTAAGAAATCATTACCGCCTTCATACAAGGGGGCAAAATTTAAATTTGTCCATTCTTCTTTTGAATTGGATGATGACATAGATGATTTGCTCAATGATGATTTGTGATTGAAATTGTTTGTCTGTATATTATGATGTAATTAAATGTATTGATTACTGGTACATAAGCATTAATGTGATTTCCATTAAAGATGAAAATTAAAGGATTTATTTGTAGTATAGTCCATATTTCTGCCCTGGTGCTAACTTACAATGTATCCTTAAATTTCTTCTTCTTTATTTCTCCCTTTCCCCCCTTTAAAAAGCCATGGTGTTTTAACCCTGTCTCAACTCTCCGAAGAGCATGTAGTAGAACAAATATTTATTAAGTGCTTCCTGGCTGCTAATAATAGACACGATCTTTTGTTGCTCTCGCCTTGTACGGTACTCATTTTACAGAAAGGGGTGAGAAAATAATGTACATGTATGTGGAAAGTGATAGATCTTCCTTCTATGATTCAGCATGGACATAGTGTATCACAAGCGAGAACCTAACCACTGTCTTCATATTCTTCAACCATCAAAATATAGAAATGATACATAATTGAACAGAAAATTAAAATTTAAGGGTTTTTTTAGTTGCAGACATTTACGGTGTAGAGATGGTCCTATATTATTATTATTTGATCTACATGTATCACTAGATGACTGTCTTTAACTTGGAAACTCCCCTTGCCTTAACTTAATTACAATGGTTGATTTTATACTAGCACTATTGTTCAAAAGTAAGTATACAGTTTGTTTTTATTACGGCAACGAAATCCTTTGAAGTAAACATATCAATTGTGCACATTTTTAGAAAAGTAATTTATTTTCCTTTCCAATGATATACTACATGCTAGTAATTATTAACGAATAAGTCAACCGTGAAGTTTTGATAAAGCAGCATCAATTTTTCGCGTTGCAAATTTATTAAATTAAGAAAACACCTTGATCTTCAGACAATGCAGCGGATTATGACACCATTAGTAAGATGCAGACAATAAACACAATTGAAACAGACAGAGTAAATTTTCACTTCCTTCATGTTTTGTCAATTGGGAATATGATTCTGTTAAAAATTGGGAAGGAATCGTTGATGGAAGAAAAGAAAATCGGTGCGCATTGAGCATCAACTCATATCAGAATTTTACATCAGAGAAATTCTCACTATTCATCTTTTTCCATTCTTCCGGGATCACGCCAATAGATACATACCCTACATTATTATTCCTACCTGACAATGTGAATTATGATCATCGAGCTCCCACGTATTGCATTTTTAGAAGACTCGGTATCAACGTCATGAGCGCTTGGTCAGCCATATCCCCTGACATGAACCCCATCGGACGCTTGTGGGATATAATAAAAAAAAAGTAAGGAAACGGACGATGCAGGGATTCAGCCCAGTTTGACATCTTAACAGTAATTTGTAATAATTTTTTTGAAGGAAGGGTGACTGCCTTGACATATTCTATGAGGCACAGAGTTATAAATGTGATTACTTCAAGGGGTGGTCACACGAAGTAGATATATTATTCACATTGCGTTTGAATTTTTCAAATTTACATTGTACATTGTGCCTCTAGTTGGTGGGCACGGTTACATAATTTTGAAGCCGTGAATATAAAAATATGATAAGTAATTTAAAAATATCTTCTTCTTCTCGTTCGCTGCTACACTTGGAGCCCAGTCTCAATGACGAACAGGACCGTGGTCCGGAGCACCTCCACTAGGTCATACAGCTGATCCTGGAAATTCGGTAACTTCGGCCAGAACCTCGCCCTTAACTCATGGAAGCTCCCACATTCCTGGAGCACATGTTCAGCTGTCTGGTCAGTTTCTCCACAGGGGCAGCGGGGGTATGGAGCGAGCCGGAAGCGCCTGTTCACATGTTGGTTTAGTCAGTTATGTCCTGTTCGTAGGCGGAGGATGATCTCCTGCTTGGTCAACTGAGTGTCTGACGCTTGTGGAGTTCTAAAAAGCGACTTTATTATTGTATTCATTTCAGGGAGACTAATAGTAATACTATACTGTTGTCTGTCCTTTCTGAGCCCCTAGTTTTGCCATTCTGTCAGCTTTTTCATTGCCTTGAATACCGCAGTAGGAGAGCATTCACAAAAAATACCAGTCTGGCGTATGGGATGTCTTGCAGTGCATCCATTAGTTTTGGCAATATGCTGGCTGCTTCCAGCAACGACTTGGCATCTGTGATTGATAATGATAAGACGACTTGACTGTTGGGTTGCGCCGCTTCCTTGAACTTGATTGTAATTGCTGCGTGGATAGGTCCTCGACTTCTGCTCTGTAGTTTGTGCAGTATTGTGTATACCAGTTGGAATTGCCTTGGATTGCCGCTGTCCATTTAAAAAACTATATTTTGAAACATTACTTGTACATGTATTGTATTGTTTTTATTTCCTGTTGACCATTCACTGTTCAAGGCTGCCTTTTTCTAAAACTAGTATTGTTTCCCATTTTTCATATTTGTCCATTTTGCAAAACTTTCAATGATTTTAAAAATCCGCTGTTCATCTTACATTGAATTAATCCAGCTAGAATGTTTCCATAACAAAACATACATCAAAAGAAAGGAAAATGAATCTACATGATGTAGTTTTTAAAATTGTACACTGAACTATGTGTGCCTACAATTTCTGCCATATTGAAATGAAGTACAAAAATCAAAGTGTATATATATGTGTAATTCAACACGTAAATGTGCTCTCGTACTAGTCGTCCATATACTGCATAATACATTTGTAATAAAAACAACAACTCATCGGGCTCTAGGACTCAGCAGGCTTATTCAAATTCAAGCAGGTAACAATCATGCGAACTGTATGTAAATCGAGACCTATATTGTCATGAAATAGCGCGTTACAGGGTCTCCTTTTTAATTCCTGTGGTTATGTATAGAGAGGGTTAGGATTTCCTCAGTAAACACTACATGCATGTATTTGCTTTGGTTGTATAATTATAAGGACAGAAAATCCAAACTATACAAGAATGATATTCAGCCATGAGAATTGGAACGAGTCTCTCAAATTGAGTTGTACGAGGCAACAATCATCTTTTTTTTTTTTAATTTCATGATTATGAGGATTCTATTCATTATCCAATCCACATTCCGTCCATATTCAGTAATAGTATTATCCAGTTCAGTGGGACGATTAAAAATACATGTATATATATGTGCGTATATATTATATATATATTTCGAAGTTTCATGTGAGCATCTGCTCATTCATCAGGTGACATTTCTCAATTCAGATGCTCACATGAAACTTCGAAGTAGTGACCTCAACCATATCGATCTAAGTATCTTTCTATATTTTATAATGCTTCACAAATATTTTATTTTGTGTTAAGCAGTGAGAGGAGAGATGGCAAATAATATTTAAAAGTATAATATTAATATGAAATTCTGAAATATTTCAATTGATGAGATAACTCAAGGATAATACTCAATTTGGTCATCGCTTTCAAGCTGCTACACACTACACACGTACAACGTACTAAAATAACTTCAACTGCAATACATTTTCTTTATTTGACTCCTTTATTTTTTATGCCTGATCGTTCCCATCACACTCACACTACGCTCACTCCCCTTGTAGTATATTATATTACAATATAAAAAAAAATACTATCAACTCCCCTAAGAAATCTTAAGAATTGTAGGCTATAACACACATGTATGATTATGACTGTACTTTGCGCTTTAAAGCGATTCCTTGACAAAATATTCACCCTTTTCATTGCCATCGGGAATGTACCGAGGTCTAAAACTGACACGTTCAATTGAATTGATTATCAAATGTATTGACAGTAAGCGTCACGTGTGGGGTACGCCTCCCTCATAGTACATAGACATGTACAATGCAAATGTTTAGCCTAGTTTGATGACTCTTATAATTCATGAAGACATTCGCTGCTTCTTCTATAATCTATAACAACACTTTATTCCGGAATTCTGATATCTGGTTCAGCATGTTGCCTTAATATTAATTATCTCGCTTTTGTTTAACCCTAGAGCTCGGTGAGAAAATTGTCGAACTTGGAATTAAATTTTAAATCTGGTACCTTTTGGGTTTTAGGCTATATGATGACCACCACTATATCATTATTATAATTACTGCTTAGTTATAGACCATGATGCTCTACAAAGATATACATATATAATATATGTACTGACTTATCCATACATTTACATGTATCATTCTATGTGATGCGACGCGTGTGATATTCTTCTTATCTAGCCAATTTGAAAATTCTCCAATCCTGAATATACCTTTTGGAGACAATATTATAATTAAGCCTTTATGTGAGGGATTATTTGAAGATAAGCTTACATTTGTACGTCATAAGCAAAATTGTTTGCTTTAATTACAAAGATCTAGTTCATAACCGGACTAACCCCATATTTAAGAAATTCAACAAAACTACACCAAAAAACAACAACATTAAATTAAAAGTAAAAGTAAAAGCAAAAACAAAAAATCCCTAAAGAATGATTATTATTGGTCCTGCTTGATGATATGAGTCACTACTATGAGAACAAAGATACACATGTACATGTACCATCAACATTCTCACTCAGTACAACAAGAAGACGGGGGGCGAGAAAACATGCTATTAATACAAATACAATATGGTTGTGTTCTTGATCAAAAAATAGCTGATCGTTACCGTTAACAATGACATGATGATCCTCGTTCTAACCGAAACTATTATGTAGCCTCGTATCAACTTAAATCTACTTCTCTTTGTTGGTGTTTAGGACAACTCTACTGGGCTTGGTGCCAACTAACTGAGCAATATCAGACGGTAAGTTTGCTTAGCATGAAGGGCAAAGCAAACGCGACAATGTCAACCTGGAAGAACGTGATAATGTGCCGTAAATGGGCGCCAGTGGTAAGGCAAATGGATCAGCAATCAGCCTACACGTTGTCTGGAACAAGGGGGAAATACCATGTATCCGGCGTTTATTTTGAGCCATTTAGTTAAGAAGTTTAGAGGTTTATAACTTGTAGAATGTAGTCATATAATACTACCAGTAGGTCTACATGTTGTAATAGATATTTATGATTATTAAATACATGTTATGAAAATAAGAGTAAGAAAATATAATAATAATATATTATATTATTACAATACATGTATGAAACATTTGGAATGGATAACATTAGAGGAGCAAAGAGCGAGAAATAAAGTAGTCATATTCTTTAAAGCAATTAATGGTCAAATATATATCTCCATAATAAAAGTAATAGGAGGACTTTAAAAATGATTGCCATAATATGCATTTTTTTCTTCCCAAGCAACTGCAAGGAATACATGTATACTGAATCCAGATTATAGAAGTTTAAAAGTGGATAGACTATAAGTACTACATGTATAACCTTTGAATGCTCTATACAACTTGCATAATACAGCACTAGACAGGTAATTGAAATAATTTTACTTATCATAATCATGCATGTATTTACAAAATTCCACATCAATAGCAATTAGGAGAATCCCAGTTTTTTGTATCGTATTTAAGACCATTCGGATTCCATGTCTCTACTTTACCGTCTTATACAATGAACGAGTTTTTTCTGATGTTAGTACAGTACCACTTCCCTCAAAATCTTAAATTTATCTCTTCTCTCTCTTTCTCCCTCCGATTCGTGCAACATTATAAAATCTAAAGAATTCCATGTAACTATCGTAACTGACGTCCATCAGACCATACCATGGACAATTTTAAATAACTGAATTAGATTCCCTCTCGTCCTTCCATACTGAAGAGATGGAAGACTCAATGATGTCATTCTATCCAAATACGGTTGGTGTGTTATGGATGGCAAGAGTCGAGTAGCACTCTTTGGGCGTGTTCAATAACAATAATAATCAATCAATCATCATCATACTTACTAATAGACGTATGAGGCAAAATCACTAATTTAATTGAAACGACACCATTAAAAAATGAACTTACTTCGACCAAAACTTTGATATGATTATCTTCCTTAGATGAGAACATCATTAGCAATAGAAAGGTCAATGAATTACAATTTACAATGTATATTATTTTAAATAATTTTAATGTTTCTAGTTTCTATGATAATTTTGGACACACGTAGGAAAAGAAATCATTCACCTCGATGCAAGCCAAACATACTTTCACTTTGTTTTAGAAGCTCTGTTTCGGATTTTGTAATTGTTTGTTGCAAAGAGTCAGATAATAGTAATGATAATAATAAATAATAGATCTAATAATAATAATAGTAATCCAGGCAAAAACAAAGAAAAACAATATTACGCATGTTGAATAATTCTTAATTAATTTCCTTGTTTTAAAAATTCTTATTATTTTACTTTACTTAAACAAGCATTTATCTATTTATTTATTAATTATACAACACGATTTATTCATCAACGGAGTGTCTACTGTCTACAAGTGCTGTTTTGCATTACTAGTTCTTTCTTTATCCAATTATATACCTTTATTGGTTTGTGGACATTAATTTGTTGATCTATTCATCAATAAAGACTATAGAACAACCCATACTATTGTGTGCCTGTTATTCTAGTCATTCCATTGCTATAACCAGAGACCCTATCTCTGCTATAACTATAACTTTAAAAAAGTAAATCTACCAAAGGCCGAAAATCATTTTTACTTTCGTTTTCTACTAACCCAGTTTACATTATAACACTGACATGGACATGCCATCATCACGACTTGAACACGTTCCTAGACTGACTCTAGCCTTGGAGATGAGACGTAGATTTACCCTTGGTTCGTGGAGGCAATCACTATAGTAGTGTTATTACGTTGTGGGGATTTTTTTGTGGCCTTCGGCAAGCCTTTTCGGCCAATGACCTTTTGGTTGGGCGTTGGCCTAATTTGGTCCTCAATTATAATATAAACGATAATCAACAATCTGAAAATTAATTCAGTCTGTCCGAACAACTTTTAGATATATATCTTCTTAATTAAATATTTTGATTGTTTTACACGTATCTATCAATGTTTCAATCTTTCTACATATTTTTTTCTTCTTTATATTAGAAGAATAAAAAAGACCTCTTTCTTTCTGTCAGAAAGAATCTCTTCCTCCCCCCTCCCCTCCCTCTCTCTTTCTCTCTCTCTCTCTCTCTCTCTCTCTCTCTCTCTCTCTCTCTCTCTCTCTCTCTCTCACAC
>JASKDV010102102.1:0-24436 GCA_032466395.1 Aegires albopunctatus | reverse complement strand
CCCCCCCCCCCCCCCCCCCCCCCCCCCCCCCCCCCCCCCCCCCCCCCCCCCCCCCCCCCCCCCCCCATACAGAGAAGCGATCTTGTGAACGGCGCTTTACACTGGCATACTGACAAGATCTTCCTCTACCTATAGCCAGGTACCCATTTTACACCATGATTCGGCGAGGAAATGCATGTAAAGTCTTTTCCAAGAACTCAACATCGCGCCCAACCGGGATTCGAGCATGTGACCTTTCGATCACCAGCCCAAATGTCTACCACTAGACCACGATGCCACACTTTAGCGATACCGGTATTGATGACATCATAATTTCCAAACAGCCAACCAAAAAAGTTTTTTTCTTTTGGGAGAAAGAGGCAGTATTTCTTAAATGTATTTTTGTTGTATAGAATTTTACCCACGTCCACTACTTTGGTGATATCAGGGTTTTCCTAGACTGCCTTGTAAACAGCCAAGAATTCTTTTATATGCGTATATCACATGTACACATGGGACCTCCGATGTTATAGTCCGTCTCCGATAGGACTTGGCACTCTTTATCCTAGCAACTTAAGGATAGGGGGCAGAAGAAAACCCAAAAAAAATTTGGATTTCAAATTAAAGCCTGCAGGGGTTTGAACCAGCCACACTTGAAGAGTACCCCGACAGAGACACATCATGAATCTCCTGAAATTGAAATGCATTCATTGAATCGTTTTTCATTTTCTGCCCACTCTCTTCAACATTATTGATTCATCTGAATTATATTATTACGTGAATTAAATCTTTTGAACATAGACATAATTATAGTTTTGTTATTGCAAGTCGATATCTGAGGATTGTAATAAAATTTTTTTTAAAAAAGTTAAAATTGCATTTTATATAGGGACCTATCGCCAGAAGACCTTAGCCTCTAAGCGCTTTTACAATGTTTCACTTCCCCTGGCTGACAGCAACACGGAACATATAGGACAAGACCAGCAGCCACTTCTTAGGTACTTATACAATTTTCAGACACAGACAACGCTGTCTTAATGGCCAGGTACTCATTCACACTTGAGTCGAGTGAGGTAGATGGGACAAAGTGTCTTACCCAAGGACACTCCACCAATGACCAATAGTTATCGAGAAAATTTCTGTCTAGCGGGATACGATCCCACCAAGTCACCCAGCCGACCTGTCAGTGAGTGGAGTCCCTTGACTTTCTCGTGTATGAACTGTTTTAACCACTAGGCCACTGACATGTTTGAACTTTGTTAACCACTGGGCCACTGACATGTTTGAACTGTGTTAACCACTGGGCCATGGGCTACTGACATGTTTGAACTGTGTTAACCACTAGACCACTGACATGTTTGAACTGTGTTAACCACTGGGCCACTGACATGTTTGAACTGTGTTAACCACTAGGCCACTGACATGTTTGAACTGTGTTAACCACTGGGCCACTGACGCCCCCAAATAAATTTTACTTTTAACTGAATCTGTGCAATTTGAGTCTCCTCCACTTATCATCACATTTGATAATGAACCGTTTTGGATAATTGAATGAACAAAAAGAAAGAGTTGGCTGATTTTATAACAAGTCTTTTTTTATGAATATATTATAATATTATTCAAATTAATATGTATAGTGCCATAAAAACAATTATTCCATCATGGATCAATGTGTGTGTTGAGTAATAATATTAACTTAATATTGATGTAATAATACAACTTATTTGTCATTGTTATTTTACCATTAGATTTTGATGCATAGAAATGTAAATAGCTGTATGGCCTTGAATCTCTAATTGTTTAAAATGGTAGCTATGATGTTGTGTGTGATACTGATTGAGGTGTGATTGACCAAAACTTTCTCTCTTATGTTTTGTGAATATGGATTCATGTATGCCCATGTTATTGTAGAGGATGAATAAAAATATAAATATTATGTTTATTGAAGGGTTACTTTCTTCTTCTTCTTATATTATTATTGTTGTGTTTGTCATAGTTGTGACTGATGTTGCTATTATTATTATTGTTATTATTATTACTATCTCATGAATGTGAAATCACTGATGCTTGCCTTCGTCAAATCAACCATGCTGGTCCAGTGTAACGATATAATCATAACAGAGGGAGAGGAGCTAAGACAGCACTGGTCAATCAGATAATTTTTCATTGCCTGACTTTCATTCACAGAATCAATCTGTCAATCACAAGGTCAAGGTGACATCAGAGACAAGCACATTATTGGTCCGGAGCACATTATTGATTAAGCGTCATAACGATCCTCCAGTCTAGCTTGACTGGATACCTGGTCAGCACACCAAGCTGACATTTACGCCAAAAGAGGAGTAGAGCATGAAGTCCATCATGGGGAGAGGATAAGACATGGCCATGCAACCTGGTTTTGAGTCCGTTTTGCATCTCTTTTTATCCTTGGGCAAGATAAAATATGCCTATTGCCAAAAAGTGTTGCTTCACTGAGATTAACATCTGAGTTTTTTTTCCAGTCTTTCCTTGGAATAAACTCATAAGAAAGTTTAGTATTGGGAAAAAAATGAAAGTGATTTCTAATTTCTTTTTTTTTTTAAAGAAACCGCTCTGCCTTGGTCAGCAAAGAATGTTCAGCAGAAACTCCCACGTGTACCGTATGCCCTAGATTTAATTTGCATGACTGAATTTGCTTCTCGTAGTCATACCCTATTAAATAAGATAAGCAATATAGGCCAACATATAATTTACAATCTGACATCTGCATTTGAAACTCATTTGAGTTATAGACCCTATAGCTTTTTATACTCAATAAACATACAGCTTAGTCTTTCTATTATGAACACCTCCATTCCTGGAAATTTGTTCAGACTACAGAATTTTCCGGATTAGGGAATACAGTCTGCCCTCTCTCTAATCCAGACTTCTGTAATCGGAATCCCTCTGTAATCCTAACCATTTTCTGGGAACAAATGTTTTTCTTATTATTTCTTAATGTTCCCTAATCCGGAGAATTCTGTAATCCGAATAAATTGCTGGGAACGAATGTGTTCGGATTGGAGAGTGCAGACTGTACTAAGAAATAATAAAAACAAAATCTGTTCCCAGAAAATCGTTTGGATTACAGAGGGGTTCATGTTACAAAAGTCCGGATTAGAGGGCCCAGACTGTAATGGGTTTTAAATGCAAACAGCAGTACCGATAATTGCTCAGTTTTGAATGTTATAATTTAGTCCACTCTTTCAACCCTGGTCTCCATTTTCTATCCATTTTGATTACAACCTTACCTAAGACTACGAAAAAAATTGTATGCATCTTATAAGAGATTTAATCATGCTTCATTCCAACATTGAATTTCCGTTGCAATGATGCATGATTAATCAATATAATATTAATATAGCATCCTGTACAATGTTTAACCCCTCCACTACCTTACCTTACCCCAAGCCTAGGATATTTCTGTATTCCAATATTCCCATACTTAGTCTTATCGGAGAAGGACGATAAACTCCCAGGTCCCATGTATCTTTGCACATATAAAGAACCCTTGGTGGTTGAAAATTGGTAATAATAGGCCATTCCAGCTTCCACCCTTGGCAAAACTCAATTCCTATCATGGTCTAATTTAGAGAAACACCCCTACAAATTTCTCTTTTTCAAACATATTGACTCTCAAAGTCAAAATCTGAGGGGAAGGAAGTGTGCCTGGGCAGCAACTCTTCCTGAAAATGCATTGCCCAGGCAGAATGCATCATACTGCATCCATGTTCATCAGATCTGACTTATGGAGGTTTATTATATCTATTTGAAAACGTACTCTTAATGTGCACCTCTTGTTTTTGATATTTCTTTAGATGTGCAGAGAGCGCAACATTATTATGGTTCCGTCCTTGGATTCCTTAAGTTTCTTAAGTGGCATCGTGGTTGAGTGGTTAGCAAGGTTGGCTTTCTGTCAAAAGGTTGTGAGTTCGATTCCCACTGGCGCTTGGTCCGACGTTGAGACCTTGGGAAAGTCTCTTTACATGGATTTCCTCACCGCACCCAGAAGTAAAAAGAGTACTGGGGACTAGATGGCTGAGTGGATAGTGGCATTGTACCCAGGGATCTCGGGTTCGAACTCCATTCCGGCATTTGGCATTTTCCTTAGGCAAGATAATTCACCCCGATTGCCTACCTGCGGCGCTGCACCACAGCTGATGCCTGGATTATGTCGGTCTTTCCTCGGCATAGATCCGGAAGAATAATTTCCCCTAGGGATAAATGGAATTTTATCTTTTTATCTTTATCTGCACCGTCATATTCTTCTTGATACATGTACTATCATTATCACTGTCTTGTATGATTTCAGGATATTTCTCCAGAAAATCTAACAAACTATCACGAAAAGAAACATGGAAGGTGTCCTTGGTCCTAGAGAGGCAGGTCGCTTCATCGCAGAAACTAGTCAAGATGTTAAAGTGAACAGGAAAGGGGTGGTCAGAATAGCAGAACTCGTAAGTTTTGAGTTTGTTTTTATTTTTATTCTTTTCATATTAAAATTAAACATAGAAGCCAAATGTATTTGAGCCAATTTTTTATTTGTTTGTTATAGAAACTGTCAATGAAAGTAAACGAGAATAAAAGTTATAAATATTATTAACGAGGAGGACGCAAGGTGGAGGCATAGCATTCATCGTAGCGATCCTGAAAGCAGCAGGTTAAGCTGATGGAAGAAGAAGGAGAAATTGTTAATGAAGTGAAAAGTAGATGAGAACCTGAAAAATTATATACCAAGTTGGAATTAAAATTTAGTTTCAGTATATCATCATATAATATATAATATGTAACGTTAGGGGAACTAAGTATATGATGTAGGCCCTTAACTGCCCCAAACAAATGAATCTATATATATAATATAAATTTCTGAGAAATGACAACAACGGTGAATGACAATGATGATAATTGAATGTGTATAATTGTTAGAAAACAAATTATTTATCAAAAACATATTTAAGATTACGGAGTTCCATATCCACAGCAATTTTAAAAGAATTTACAGATTTTGAATTTTTTGTGGCAATCCTGAGACTATTCCATACTTTAACAATTCTAATAATAAATGATTTTTTTTCTAATCAAAGAAGTGCAACCGCCCGTATAATTAAAATTTGTCCTTGAAATACACTTTAGTAGAAAATCTTTTTTCTTTGTGAAAATGTCAAGTCAAATCATTTGTATCTAGACCATGTTTTATCATTATTGATATTCTTACTGTTGTCGTTTTTGTATTTATAGCTACATGAAAAGGTGATGAGGGGATCGTTTAACGTTAAAAAGTGGCGGACACATGAATTGAATCCTCAGTCGATGGATGGGATAGCTGTTGACTGGTAAGGCACTTAACATTAAGAACTAAATGAAAATTTTGCTTAGCCTAACTGGTTACAAGAACAGTACTATATTGCCACTGTGGCTGAATGCTTAAGTTGTTGGACTCACCCGTGAAAGGTTGCAGGTTCGAATCTCATTGGAGACACCTTGTTCAACTCTTGGGTAAAGTTATTTACACGAATTGACTACGTTTGCCGCGTTGTTCTTACGATGGCAATAAATACCAAAAGACAACTTTCCCCTCTGGGATGATTTTATTTTTGTTTCTAGTAGAGATGCTATTTAAAATTTGTGGTTTCAAAAAATCTATGTAACTTGTTTTCACGAAATGCTTTAAATTGCATATGACATGAGAATGCTTTCTATTTTGATTTTTTTTAATTCTTGGTCTTTTTTGTCTCAAAAGGGTGTTTGTGTCTGCCGTTTTGAACTTTTCATTTTGGTCTAACGAAGACTCTCCATCAAAGAAATTTGGTGTGTGGTACAAGGAGAAAAATCACACCGGATACTGGGCATTGTGCGCTGCTATGAATCGAGCTTTGGATGTGAGTGTCTGAAAAAGTTATTTATTTAAAACAAAAAAAAATGTGGTGTCTGAATAAAGTGGCATCTTGTATTTTTTAAACATAAAAATTCTTTTATTTACTTTTTATTGTTTTATTATTAATTAATCTGGTTTTAACTTCTGGTGGAGATTAATTCATGAAATTGCCCAGTTTGTTTTTTTAGCTTCAGTGTCAGTTTAACTTTTTAACTTCCGTAGATGTTTCAAATATAAGTTCAAATCCATTAATTAAACAGTATTTAATAATTGATTAAAGGTTATCTTAACTCTTTCCCTACCGAAAAACGCATTTTGCAGGGTTTTTTCACGACGATTTTACCCCCTGTAACGCATTATGCGTTTTTGCACTTCTGCTATTCTTCTCATTTCCCAAACTATTATCTCTGACAATTATATGTCAAATTGTTTCCAACCCTCATATTATGAAAGCTCATTTATTTTCCTTCAATTTCATATGCAACACTTGTAAGTTTTCATTTGAAACAAGAGCACACAAACACCATATTTCTATAACAGTAACAGTCGGGGTCATAGAAAAAATGGCTTGGTCCAACCGTGGATTTTGGGCCAGTAGGGAAAGAGTTACGTAAATTTTTTATATCAATTTTACAATTTCTTATAATGTTATAGAATGTTCCTTGATGTTTTTTTGGGGGGGAGGAGGGAGGGGGGCAAATTTATTTTTTTTCCACGTTGATTTTATGTCTTCAATTTCTTCGAGTAGACTGAAAAAAAAGGCTTATAGTTTTTTATTTTATAGATATTAAGATTTTTTTTTGATGCATAAGATATTTATATATACCGCCTTGTGTTCGTTATTAAAGAATTATAAGATTATTTTCAATATCCTGCCAAATTATATCAATAAGCCTTCATTGTCATTTTTTATTAGATATATTGAGATATCGATAAAAGTAATAGTAATTATTAGTTTAATGCTTGTGTTCTTTTTTCACCTGTTTTCATTTGTAGAATATTTTAGATCACGGTTTATTCATTCAATTTAACAATCAACTTTTTGTTTAATCCAACCCTTTTTGAGAAGCTTTATTTTTACTTTTTCAAGCTAATGTACTAGTCCCATGCTCCCTGAATTTTTTAGGATTTTTTATGTTGTATAGTAACATATGAAGCCTGATTGTGTACTAAGTACAAGATGCAAGTAGTTTTATATGTTTTGTTAGAAATCAAGGAATGATTTAACAATAAAAGAATTGTAATATTTTTTAAATAGCTCATAGCATTCCTTAAAATTATTATTCTCTAGAGATATAACTTATTCTAATCTTTAGATTTAGCCACTGCTTAAAAAGCCTTGATCATTTGGTGATTTCGTAGCCTTTTTATTTCCTGTCTTTCTTGATAATCAACTGCATTCAACTTATTTACATATCTGTTTACTCATAAAGTAATATTTAGTATATTTTTCTTGCTCATAGTTAAAAATGTTAAACTATTATTGTAAATCATATTTTAAAGTGAAAGTTGAAAGAGATTAAAGAATTGTACCACGAGAAATGTTCAATTCAGTTCAGATCAATTTGATTATCTTTATTGAATAAGACTGATAAAGAATCAAACTTTTTGTGATACATTTAATTATATCATCAGGATTCATTTGATTATTTTATATGCATTCCCTTCCTGGCACACCTATAAGTATCTCAGTCCATAAAATCAATACCAATTAAACCCTAGTCAAATCCATTCCTTTAAATGGGACCACCATGAACTGTAAAGTAGTATCATTCATTGCAATAGCTCTTTAAGAACGTTGGTTTGAAGTGTTACTAATACTAATGTGATTGCAAGCAGTGAAGTGAATGATTAACCTTTATTACTTTTTACCTAGCAATAATATCAGCTGCATTCACCCTTCACAAGATTAAGTGAGTCCCAATTTGTATGTAGAATTTAAGAATCACATAATCTCTGTAGGAAGAATAATGGTCATGAGGCATTATTATTAATCATACCGCAATGCTTACTGTGTTTGAAGAATGAGATTACCTTCATAAATCACCAAGATGAAGCTGATTGATGTACGATGTCTTCCATTCATAATACATTATTTTGTGATATGCATGGTGTTTGATATAATTATAATAGTCTGTAATCATCAAGTGTATAACTAAAGTCATAATATTCATTGAGTGTTGTAAATGTGTTTAATGTTTGTGGTAAGTAGTTTGATGATCTGGTTATGATTACAAACAATGCGGGTTGTATTTTGTAATTTTCCTTTTTCAATGTGGTACCGGTACATTGTATGCAATGAGGTGTGTGAATACTGTCACTGTACTGGTGATTTGAGGCTTCATTACCAAATAACAATCTTTTTACTATTTTGTCACTTCTTATATCAACACCTTTCAACATTAGACAACATTGAAACTGCTAACTCTTTTCCTTGTTTTTTCTATGATTTTGATTGAATTGTATCATTTAATGCAGTGTCAAAAATTCCCTTGAATGTTATCTCATTTTCAATGATTATTTGAAGGCATGTTTGTCAATAAAGATTTTTCTCTTTCAGCATATTGCATATTGCAAATAAGTGTCACAGAAACTGCTTGGTAAATAATTTGTTATATTTTATTCTTTTTGTACAAAAATTGACAATCATTTTTCAAATCTCCTGAAATGGAAATGTTCAGGCTTATCAATTACAAGCATTTCATCTTGTTTTGTTTTTATAAAAAGTTAATGTTTTGCATATTTTGATACTTACGAGGTCTGTTTTAAAAGTAACTTTCCCTTCCTCACAATTTGAAAACTATTGAAGATAGTTAAATGAAATTTGGAACGAAGTACCTTAATTATATTAGCTATTCAACATAGTCACCCATTATTGTCCAAGCATTTTTGCCACAAATGCAACCAACTACCAAAGTCGGCATGGTATGTTGCTTTGTCCAGCACTCAGAGAACAGCTTTTGTGGCCAAAGTAATGTCCTCCTCTGTCTCAAAATGTCGTCCTCTAGCTAAAGTGTTCTTTCATTTTGGGGAAGAGATAGAGGTCACTGGGTGCAAATCAGGAGAGTATCAGTATCAGGGATGATCCACTTGTATAAGTCAAGAAGCTCGGTCACTCTATTTGGTGTAGGCACAGGAGCGTTGTCATGATGAAACACGACACCAGCTTGCATTAGGCCATGTCGCTTTTTAAGTATGGACAATCTTAGCTTTTCTTGAATAACCATTTTGTAATAAGTGGTGTTAATGGTAGTGCCTATTGGAACAGCCCATGACAAGATGATGTCCTTTTTGTCAAAGAAAATGACATACATGACCTTCAATGACTGAAGTTTGCGGCAAACTTTTGTTTGGCGAGGCTCATCATATTCAACCAAGCAGCTGATTGTCTTTTCAGTTCTGGATCCCAAGAATAGACAATGTTTCGTTGCCAATTATTATTCTGTCCAAAATCATTGGCCATCTCGACAAGAACAGCGAAGAAAATTTTGAGCACATGTCATTCTTCATTCCTTTTCTTCTTGTTTCAGCAAAAAGGCACCCATTTTGCAAAAATCTTCTTATTGTTAAATTTGTCCATCAAAATTCTTACTACTGAAATAGAAGACACAGAGAGTTCATCTAATATTTCCCTACACAGGTTATTCGTTTGTCATCAAGTACAGCTGCCATAAAGAGCAACATATGCATCTCCACAGGCAGTCATAGGCCATCCAGCTCTTGATTCATCTTCAACACTGATTCGCCACTGTTGAATCTCCCTTACAACCCAAGATCCAACAGTCCGAATAGTTGAAGAACAGTCTTCTAAGGCAGTTACTAGAACTTGATAAATTTCTGGAGGATTTTTACCCAAAAGAATAGAATATTTGATTATCGTTCTGTCATATCTTGAAAATGATTCTCTCAAAATGTTGACATTCATCTTCTTACCATTCAAAGTCATGAAACTTGATGCAATCAAACCTCTATATCTTTGGATCTGTTTAGCATGGTATCACAAAATTTTATTGGGAATTTCAGTGCATGTTGGTGTTCAAAAGTGTGAATTTTCAAGCAATTTTGAAGATAGGCTATTTGTAGTTTTTACAAGACAGGGAAAGTTACTTTTGAAACAGACCTCGTATTTTATGAAAGAGAAATCAAGTTATTTTTACATGTAAACGGGTCAAGTAGAACAAGATATCACTGTGTAAGCAGGAATGATCACTTTGAATTTTAAATACACAAATGATTATTTATCTTGAATAAATTAAAATGAATATTGAAAACCGAACATTACTTATGTATGCTTTATTTTACTTGTTTGTTTTTTTTAGATTTGTCAGAATAAATGTCTATTATTTAATAATTAAAGGAGTTGACTGAACATCTGACAAATACCTCCATATATAAGGAAGTATTTGTCAGATGTACAGTAACATGCATACTGGATTACTCAAAGAGAATGAACAGATTTCTTTATTATTTCAATAGAAATTGGTTCATTTTTGTTTTAATAACCCTGTATATCTACTATATAAATAACCACAGAGCTGGAAGATAGCTTAAATAATAAAGTTTTTTAATTCAGAAAATTTGTGAGTAATCCCGACTAAAAAATAAACAAAAATAAATAAATATCCACTTATAAATAAATAAATATCCACTTCTTTATCCCAGAAGGGAAATTTGTCTTTCAGTATTTACTGTCACCGAGCGTCAGCCGTAAGAACAGCGCCGCAAATGTAGCCAATTCAGGTAAATAACCTTGCCCAAAGTTAAATACGGTGTCTCCAATTTGAACTCGCGCTCTTTCATATGTGAATCCAATGGTTTAACCGTTTGGTCACCATGCCACATTCCAGGAGACTAAGGAATGCGTCTTGAACAAAAATGAATGTGAGAAAAAGAGGAAAAAGAAATAAAACAAAAATAGAACCCACCCCCCATCCCTTCACCTTCTCTGATAAAATTTAGATTAAGAAAAAAAATAAAAATGCATCACTCACTCATGGCTTGAAACCACCTGCCTAACTTATGTGAGACAAACTTTGGATGGCGACATCACATAGCCTATCCTGTTGTCTGGCCTCCTATTCGGTAAATATTAACAAATGCTATTCTTATAAAATTTAAGAATGAAGTAGGTTTATTTGGCATTGGCAAAGTCGGTTTGGTGCTAAATTATTTAGTTATTTCTACCTCATCCTCCATTAGGCAAGATATTAGAAGTAGAAATTATTGAAACAAAGATGCAAGAATTTTAGTCAAATTGGTTGAGAATATAAGATACTAGGCACTCAAACAAGAGAAAGGTTGTCTATGTTTATATAGTGTGGTGCAAAAAAACCCAAACAAAATCGGTCCCAATTTAGAAGTTAATAACTAACGGCTATCACCTTTTGTCTAATTTATGTAAAATTTGCCCTTGCTCATGTATAAATATGTAAATTTTAAGAGAAATATTTTGGAAATTCGCAAAGATTTTGATTTTGAATTCATCCACCCCAAAATAACAAAAAAAGTACTCTTCAAGACAAATAATATCGTTTTGCATGGAGTCAAATGGTAATCAGAAGAATATTTCTCTAATATCTTAGTCAATATGAAAAAGATTCCACATCATCTGCCAATATGGGTGTTCGGTGATCTCTAGGATTGGCGACTCCACTCCAATGCCTCATTCAAATGCTTGGTGATTTTCTCCTACTTCGGCATGAACTCAACCTCTAGAAAAATCTTAATTTTTGTAACCCTCGTCGTACATCGCTAAAACACTGGGGTACCAAACCCCGACCATAGATAAGAATTCTTGAAATTTTCATATACAAAAGGTCTGGGTGTGTAACACTGCATGTAGAAAATGTGCCTTGTGTTTCCTATACAAAAGGTCTGGGTGTGTAACATTGTATGTAGAAAATGTGCCTTGTGTTTCCTATACAAAAGGTCTGGGTGTGTAACACTGCATGGAGAAAATGTGCCTTGTGTTTCCTATACAAAAGGTCTGAGTTTGTCAACCCCACGATGTACGTACAACAAGGGTAATAAAAATGTACGTGCGCTAGTGAGTTGTGAAAATCGGGTATAAACGACATGATTGATCAAATAATAAAAATCGATCCATATCTACTAGGGCTCACATAAACTCACATTAAAAAAACGAAAAAACAAAGCAAACAGTTATGCCAAATTTGGTTTAAGTCATTAATTCATTACTTTATTTCAGGTATGCTTGATGGGCAGAACAAAATCATATCATGTATTTTAAAAATGTACATATCATGCCCATGAATTGACTGGCACATGATCCTATGTGAGTGAGTGGAATATAGACAAATTATAAAGTATATATATATATATATAAAAACAACATACAAAAAACAGATACTGGAAGCTGTGGCTGCTTCCTCCACAAAACTACTATATTATTATCATTATTACTGTTATTATTACCATCATCAGAATTATTACATACATATTGTAAATAAGTTAAAATATTGTGAATGGACCAGTGAGAGCAACACTGGATGGTTTAAAAAAGAAATTATAATATCATTACAATGACAATGAAATCAGGTACATGTACTATAAATTATGACTATTTTGAATGAACCTTAAAAATGTATACACAAAACAGATCTACTTTTGTTGAGAATATGAACTTCTTACTTAAACACTCATCACACACTTTTGATATGTATAGTCAAAGTAGCCTTCATAATGTCCTATTAAGACCTAAGTGTCTCCTCGGTAAACCTACACAATATTATTTTTTACTTATTTAATCAGCTCCTAAAACTATTATAATAATGTACCTCTGACAATTCTTAGTGTCCAAATAAATGCTTTGTACCAGGTAATTAAAAAGTTGTAAGCTAACAATTATGAGCTTGGTTGAACCTGAGACAATGGGAGTTGAGATTGAGACATAAAACAAAATCTGTTAAAACCTTAATCCAAGTTGGTAAAATTTTGATTCAGTTAAAACATCTGATCTTCATTCACTAAACATAGAAAAAATTTAACTTTTCTCAATACCTATATAAAAATTAGAGCAAATTCTTGTTTAAATGTATGCCTAAAAATCCTCACATGGAAAGTTTGCTCATGAAACCTAGTCAACCATGATCAGTTATTTTGGAGTAATAAATGTTATGCCATGCATAATTAAGCGTAACCCTGCACATCTGACAAGAACCACTTCAAGATCTGTCATGATATGCTGGGCATATATAGTAAGTACAAGTATGAGAAATCAATGGTAGGATATCTGGTTTTCCAGTTAAAATGAGATTCAGTGCATACAGGCCAATGACTATAAATGAGTCTTTGCCTCAAAAGTGATTCCTTTGTTCAGTAAATGAATAGAAGCGTTGAGGGCCATGTAACAGTAAAAAACTTATTTCATCTTTTTCGCCACTTGTGCCTTGAAAATACTTTCCTTCATTTCTAACTAAGTAAAATTGGATGCTAATGTAAAGTAGAATCTAAACAATTTATTTGGCTAACAAACACAGTGATGAGATGAACAAACTGAAATAATATTAAGTATTTTGCCATCACAATAATAAACTAACTCTAGTTCATGATACAGGTATATAGATTATCAAGTGTGGATAGCATGAAGATGACTGATGAGAACTTATTCATCATTTTATAAAATGCCATGTCCAATGTCAAAGTGTTATGTGATACAAACAATTCCATAATGCCAGTTGTTTCAAAGTAAGATATAGTAGATGCTAGATTAGTTTTCCATGATTAACATTGATTCACTCTGACAAAAGCTTTCATCACTATCAAGTGATCGAAGATGTGGAAACAGTGTTACAACTGGACTACGAAAAATAATTCTGTCCAAAATCGTAGCTAAACAGCATAAATGACATCTAAAGAGAGTTAATGAAACAATGATTAAATAACTGTAAATACTGTAAATAAGTGAAATATCAACAACAGCTTAACCTAAGGTTATCACAATAAAATTTGTAAGTTGGAATTATGGGTACTAGAAAATGAATAGGATTAATCAAATAGTGATGCAGATAGTGCAAGAAGAATTATACAAAGCTTTCATATAGTTAACCTGAAGATGATAGCAAATAAATGGTTGATATTGTTTTTACATATCTTTATAATAAAAGGAAATGTTCCTGTACATGAACAATCCTTCATTTTAAAAAAAGGAGTTAAGTAACATCCCAAATGATAGTCACATTTCTTTTCTTCTCCAAAATCAAAATTATAATGAATGAAAATCAAAGCTGAAATAAAGAGACCGAGATATCAAGTCATTTTGACTAAAACCAGAATATTTGCTGTTTCCCTATGAATCATGAATCAACATTCTCATTCTTAAGGCTATTTCATACAGAGACAAAGAGTGTATGGTATGACATAAATAGATAAATAGTAATAAGTGACATATACGGATTGATAAAAATCACCCCATCTTTCATTAGAGGTGATCTTTGGACAACCATGGGTCTTAGGCGAAGAAATAAAAAAAAAATGAACAAGAAATGATACGAGTATGATTAAGGTTCAGACCTCAAAAAAGCACCTGCTAATTGTGCAAATAAAAGGATGTAATAATACAATATCAAATGATGACTGTTTGTGTCCTTAATAAGGAGGATGCAAGTGCTAATTTAAAAACACAAAAATGGTCTTTGCAAGCTGACAAAGGAGAAGAATGAGGGATGCATGGACTGTAAATGCTGCCTGGAGACATGCAGTGGTGAATATGAAGTATAGTAGTTATAGTGATCATATTCATACTCATAATTATGTTTGAAGGCAAATAAGATAAGTAGTAAGTTGGGGAGAAAAATTTAATTTCTAACACACAAGTTGTACAATTTGTTAATCTCTCTCTTGCAACTAGTTGTTGCACTGAACTGTTTCCTGATTTGTCTATCAGTCAGTAAACACGATACCAACTATATCAGAAAACAAAAGGAAACTAACAATAGCCAATCCCCATGGCATGTACCAAAATTACCAAAGGGATCATACTAGATTATAATTCAACAAATGGAAACTACAAGACCTCCTTTCCTAAATGCCTTCTGTTCTTGTCAATATTTTCATGAGACAGATTTAGTCCATGGAATGCTGATAAAGATACTAACATATTTTTCTTAAAAAATCAAATAATATATAATAGTTAAGTAAACTAAACATACAGCTCTTTGCTCTAGTAGGTAATATCAAGTTGAATCATACACATTCTTTATATTTCAATGAAAACATTTAAACCTTCTTCTTCTTACTTTCAAAGTCAAAGCTGAATGATATGTCATTTTGCCCAAAGTGAAAGGAACATCATTGCTGAAAGGGCTATTAATCAAAACAAAATACAAGTGGAAATACATTATAATGTGAAGATCTAAACACCATTGTCTACAATGCATATCAGATAAGAATCAAAATTGCTTGATATTTTCTCTTGTCTTCTTAAGACCAGGTTCTATGCCAGGGAACACTGTACAACAATAAGTATAAATCTTTTTGTGTGCAAAGTCATGCGATGCGCCTATCGAGAATGATCGGTCCAAAATTGATCAATATAATTTATGAATTATGAGAAACATATCCTATATCATTAGCTGTCTCTCACCATTGCCCGTGATGGAGTAATGAGGGGTACTTTCAAATGTGGTTGCTTCTCAAAATTGATATATAATTTATGAGAAGCCATCTCATGCAAAGGTACTAGCAAACACTGCTCTCAATTGACACAACTGCAGTGATATTGAAAAACGATCTAAATAACATTTAATTGTTTTGGCCTGATTATGTAAAGTGGCCCAAAATAAAGAGTTACTTATTTTTATTAATTCATATACTTATAAGTTATTATCATTTTTATATCATCATCATAATCATTGTTTCTTTATACTTATTTCATGATCTATTATTTTATTTCATCTGATCTTTGGTCTAATTCTAACTCCATCAACAAAAGGATAAAGTTCCATACTATTTCCTTCGACACATATGACATACTGGTAATCAATATCTATATTGCCTTCTTTCATTGTTTCTAGGCTGAGAGGATAGTAACACTATTGCACATATACATGAACCTTTCAATCTTGATAATAAGCTATGGTCTTTCTCTATCATTTTTATCAATTGTTGTGGGCAAAAGTCACTCACTGGACCCCACGACTGGTCGCTAACGGCTTCGCATCACGGCACACATAAAGAGACTGGCCTTGTGATTGGTTGCTAGTGATTATCAATAGCTGCATTGCATCGTGCCACACAAAAAGACATATTCTTAGAAATAGAAAGCAATCAATTTAAAAAATGTAATCTTGGATTTTGGCTGAGAAATCTGTATTGGTTATAGATATCAATTCCTCATTTCAGAATATATTGTTCTTGTCAGTTAAGTACATATTTGGAAACTTAGTAAGGGGGCTTAATGATTATGAAGATAACGATCCTTCCAGTGCCATCATATGGCAGGCACATTGGGCCTCAACCTTCTCTTGCCAGTTTTCTCTGTCTTGCACTGTTTCTATCACTGCCTGCATCAAGAGCCCCACCCTGGAATCTACCTCAGGGGTAAACCCTAGGCTAGAGAAAAACCAGTGGTTGCAGAAACCTCAAATGGGGGCTTACAAAGAAAGAAAAAATATTTGTGGAGACTCCATAGTACTAGAATTTACTAGAAAAATGAGCAGAAAGTTTCATTTCCATCACAATGCATTAATCCATTTCATTACAATGAAACCAGTGATTGAGAGATTCATGGAAATCATGTCATTCATCTAATCACTTCAGAATTATGGATAATGAAAGAAATTTGTTCTATTTCTTGGTCAGTGAATCAAAATCGTCAGCAGAGATTCATGAAAAACTATTGGGTAGAATTTAAAAATATAGATGCTTAATGAAAGGGATTAAAAATCAAAAAGCAACAAATAATTAAAGGGAGTCAAACATTTGTCTTATTCATCATTCTTTTAAAATAAAAATTATGTCAATGTTTTAAGACGTGTGTACTAGTTTCGCATTGTATACTTGATTAATGCTGTTCTTTTTGTTTGGCCTTATAAAGAAAGTTGTTCCTATAGAGATGAATCAAAACATACTTTAAAACCACACTTTGTACCATATTTCATCACTTTCCACTTTTTCATTTCACACTATTTCGACTACATCAAACAAACGATGCAAGGAAGTAGAAACAAGTTTGAACAATCATCGAAAACATGAGAAAAGACAATAGAAATATGCAGTTTAACTCAAAGCAAACTTAACGATGGTACATATAGTTACTTTAAACAGATGATATTAAGTTAGGTTTGTTGAAATATTCTTGAATCCAATTGAGAAGCATCTTTCTGACCAATGCACTCACAAATGAAATCATGGATCAAAATATTTACACAAAGATCTCTATAGCAGAGGCCAGTCTTTTAATCTTAAAATTAAAATACACATGTAAAACCATTCTACCATCCAGGTAACTCAAGCAATGTAAAATATAACTCATATAGAAGAAGAAGATTGAAATGTTATTACATGGAAAGGTAGAATCAATGTATAGATGAGAATTGCCATACGTTTGAGTCAACCCTGAGACTTAAGTAATAGAAACGGATAAATGATATGGGTTAAGCACATATCACCATGTATAAGAGGCTGAAAGCGGCCTAAGTACAATTCAATACCTCAATCTTACCTTTAAACATTAAGCTAAGACTAATCTTATATATAAATAGCTTAGAATTATGGCCACCTTAGCATTTCAGATACATGATTTGAGTTTGATGTTTCATTATGTTTTCTATGATAGTTCTAAGAATAATCTACTAGTACTAGTCACTAACCACAAATTTCAATTTTTTCCAGGTTTTTGTTATTAGTTTTTTTTTATATCTACTCATTCAATATTATTACCATTTCTTTATTTTCTCAACATTTATTTTCTCTACATTTTTCTTTTTTTATATTTGTATACTTTTGTTTGGGTTAGTTTTTAAACTATTTTTTTCAATTAACTTTTTCTTTTCCACAAACATTTAGTGATCAAAATGGTTTTAAGCTATTGATAAAAAGCATATAGATCAATGGGGAAAATTGAGAAATACTAAAAACAATATCTCAAAACAATGCCTCATTATAAATATATCAACTTATAAAAAAGAGAATTCAATAAGCCTTGATATGGCTAGACAAAACAAGATAAAGATATTCCAGCAATCATTAATAATACCCAAAGTGACAAATAATTGAGACTAAAATGTAAACATAATTGGTTGTTGTGTATTACATTTGATCTGATAGCCATTCATTAGCAAGGTTTACTCATTAATCAAGCCATAATCTATAATTTTATGTCACTAAATTTGATTTCAGAGTGTATCTAGATGATACATAGTCTTAGATCAAATTCACTGCTAAAGATACCTTATGTGACCTGGTAGGTATAAACTTGGACATTAATTTAGTTTTTCATTGGAGAAATCATGCTTTTGGCATGCCTTTAATAATTGCTGGTATATTAAGACCATTGCACTGAAGTAAAGATTGGCACAATCAGAATAAATACCCCAATCTCTCTGTCTCTCGCTCTTTCTCTTTATTATATGGGTTGGACTTTTTTGAATTAATAAAAGAAACTCTTTTTTAAAGTCACACAAATACACTGAGCAAAAAGGGAGAAGAGACCAAAATGGGTTTAATAGGGATGGGGTAAAAAAACAACAATAATAATAAAATAAAACAACAACAACCAATCTTCAAGCCCCTATCATACATATTAATATTATCAACCTCTTAGGCTACACATTCTCTGAGTAATTTCTTTATACCTTAGCCAAAGATTTTTCGGACAGGGTGTGATTAATGATAGCCATCCAAAGAGATTATCAATGTTTACAAATATCTAAATTTTGAATAAGGGATTTTGTAAAATAAATGATAAAATCTATGGATTAGTTAAACAACAAATGATTATTTCTACATATAAAATGGTGATAAATGCATTGGATTCATACTCTAAAACAGTGGTTCCTAACCTTTTTTGAGATACCGAACGTTTCCAGTTTCATATGTGCATTCCCCGAACCCTTCGGGAGTGTCATCACGAATTTACACAATGATTTGGGTGAGTCTTGACCTCCGCAGTGGGAGCTGCGCCGAACCCTTGAGACCGACTCACCAAACCCATAGGGTTCGAGGGTTCGATAGACCCCAGGCTGGGAACCACTGCTCTAAAACAAGGTGGATCAATTAACTACTTACATGAACCATTCCTGATTCATGATAAATCTTTAAAAAACAAAACAAAACCAATCTAGAAGATAATGCCTTCAATAGACTTAAGCAGCTAATGAAAAAAATTCAGTTTATCTTCGAAGTTCACCAATAATGATAATTATAAAAATAATAATAAATCAATTTTAAAAACCCACAAAAAAATCCCATTGTATATTAAGAAATTACAAATAAGACTAATAATACAGAAAAAATGGTGTATTTTAACATTTGATTACAAAAATGCATGGAGAGCATCCCAAAATAATCCAGTAGTATAGTTGAAAGGATCTCACAGTCTGACACAAAAGGGATAAATTAAATAATAACTTCAAGTACTGGGATATCTTAAAGAAAGAAAAAGATGGTGATTTAAGTTGATTGTGGTAGTAAATACAATTATACAAAATGAAGTGAAGGAATGATCCTTAAGAACAAATGTAAATATAAAGTGGTTTGTGAGAATACTACAGACTCAGATCTGAGTAAATCATGCATGTGCTGAAGATTCTAGATTGTGACTTTTTAAATGTAATTGATGAGAAAAGGAACTGTTTTATCTCCTATATAAAGTAGACTAATGTGATGTTTAAGCGATTGCATTGTCCTTTACATCAATGATCTGAATGATTCATCAAAATGACTACAAAGCAATATCAAAAAATGACAACGAAAAAGTGAAAGCACTTTTGTAACATTTTTTAATTATGATCTGATATATACTTTGCTTGACGATATGTTTTTATCTCCTGATTCAAACTACATGATTTCTTTCATATAAAACATTCAATAAGACTCATTCTTAGATCAAAGTATACAAACAAATAATGCCATTCACACTTGGGATTCTGCTTTTAAAAATTTGGTTGAGAGTCTAGATATTAAAGCGTCTAATTCATCTTCTTCCCTAAATTTAATTTTTCATCAATACATTTCTCTCAAGGTAAACTGCAAACATGTTTACCATTTCAAAAGATCGCTACCATCTCAAAATTTATTTTCAAACGAAAAACTATATTTTAATTAACCATTTTAGTCACCCATCTTGGTAAAATTGCAAATCTTATCCATGAGAACAAAAAGAAATTTACCTTTAAGATAAAAGTTGATTCAATTTGAAAATATGATTTTTAAAGCTTTCTTAATTTTGTCAGCCAAAATTTTGAAAAAAAAGAGACAAAATTTTACTCCCAAAAATACCATTTTCAAAGCTACATACAAATGGGTGTTTCATGCATGAAAAAATCATATGGATTGTTATAAGTTTGAAAATACAATTAAACAATTTGATGTTGACTACACTTAAAAATATCAATGACTACAAAATACATGTAAGAAAAACATTGAGAATATCAAAAGAGATGATATGACCTTTAGCACCATTGCATTGCAATTCATTGTTCCTTTTAAGTTCAAACCTGGGTGACAATGAAACAAAAGACTTAACAAAAGAAAAAATATTTTTTGAGCAACTGTCTAAACTTGAGGTATAAAGAAGAAGAAAATTAAACAAAATAAAAAAATCTACAAAGAGCGTGGTCAAGTGAAGTAAGTTAGAGGTGAATTAAAAAAAGAAAATGATATATACATGTTTTATATGGGCACCAAGGCCGTAACACCAACTCCCTTTCCACCTGTGGTGCGGGAAGCCCGTGAGGTCAAAGGGCCCCTGGAGCCTGGGATCCACTCTGAATTTACAGCAAATTTTATCATTTTAATACCTTATGGAGGTCCCATTGGCCATCTGGTGGAAGGGCCCCAAGTGATATTGTTACAGCACTGGCAGGCACATGAAGACTCAAGAATAAAGAAAAGAAGAAATTTTGAAAATAAAAAAATAAGAAGGAAGAAGAATAAAGAGAAAAATCAAATGAGCAACAGATTAAGATGTACAACAAACAGTCATTAATATTGCCTATTCAATTTAAACAAACAGACCAGCAGAGTAAAGTAGACATAATTCTTACAGAAAGATCTGATTGCCACTCACTTTCTAATGATGATAAATCATGCTGAAGTTTTACTTTTAACCACATTTCTTTGTAAATATGTGACAATGGCAATATTTGCCTGAAAATTACATGAAGATGAAGAGTGCAACATAGGGTCTTTATCTTCTACCTTCATAAAGGAACAACATGTGAAATGATTAACAGTAAATGTCCCATATTTCTACATAATTGTTTTGACTTACACACCTGGATATATATATTAATATCATTGCTTTTTGGAGACAAGATGACAATTTGTTACAAAATGTGTATGAAAAAGATCAAAAAGAAACATTCTCTTGGACCTTTGATCTCATCTGAGAAATATGATAGTATTTTGTTTTTCTTCTCCAAGATGAAAATAATTTTGTAAGGCTAGTTAGGACAAAAAACTCAATTACTTTGGCCACATTACATTTTTTACAACAATCCTTTCAATTAATCAATCAACTGTAGCAGCATTGGGTTTAAAACTGAATTGAATCCATATACAACATGCATACTAAGGTACCAACTACTTCAATTCAACAGGTACAGGTATAAATTAAAGCAACTCAAATAAGCACCATACAGCCACAAATAATTAATGCCCTTCCAAACATCTGCAATCATCTGTCTTTCATCGTGAATTAAATATATACAAATTCAACCCTTAAAAAAACAACAACAAAAAACCAACCAATCAACTGTACATCAGATCATGAAATCATTCATTGCCACTACCCCACCCATTCGATCTTGTGAAGTCGCAAGCAAGGCAAACACTTAAATTACGCTTGCAGGTAGTTTGTCAAACACATCAGTCTTCCCATGTTGCAAACTGCCTCTCCGCCGAGGTAGAGTTGGATGCTCTGGACAGCCACTGGTTGTAAGTAGTTCAGTGCATTCTGATGACCCTGAACTTTTGGCATACCATAATGCATTTCTCCCTTCATGGTCCACCACCTTGACATTAGCATTGTACTGAAATAGAAGACAAAGATTAATCAATGGTTTGCTCATTAAATGTGACAAGAGAACATGGGAATGAATGGATGGTTGAAAGATTAGCACTGAAATAATCCCCAATATGTGCCATATCTGATTTGCTTAAACAAAAATCTAATAAAAAAATGAACGTAATAAATTCAAGTGCACAAGAATATTCCAAAACAAACGTAATCAATCCTCTCAAATCCCTTTCCACTATCATAAGTCTCACAACCATGTAAAACAAACTTAAAACAATGTTGGGGGAATTTTTTTTGCTGCTATATAGTAATAACAAATATAGAATAAGATATCTTTAATTACCCATAATAAAAGTTGTACAAAAACCACATTGCCTAAAGCAGCTGCTATGTGTAATGCAGTTCGGCCATCATCTTTACTATAAGGGGCATTGATGTCATCCATTTCAGCATGTCCTAAGATTATGATTATGTTACGGATATCCTCCCGAACTAGGGCATCTATGAGTTGCTGTGAAAAGAACCGAGTAAAATTTTCAGATTTTAGTCTCCCATTAGAAACTTAATAAAAAGAGGTGACTTTTAACCCTTTTCCCCGACAAGATATTTATTACCCTTTCTCTTGCAAATGGGTGCATTAAGCCTGTATATGTATTACAAAGTAACTTCTTTCACTTAAAGAGAAATGCTTCTTCCAGAAGTAGTGTTCCATGTATAGAAAAATAATTATTCAAATATATTTGAATAATTCATAAGTTATTTACCATATTCAAATAATTATTTGAATAAAATTGATTTATAAATAATTTCACTGATTCAAATGACTAGAATTATTTGAAAAGAAAGGAGTGAGTGACAAGTTTGTGCCTGATATATACTGCCTGGGGTGGTCAAATCATACCGGAAATGCCTTTTTAAAAATTCATGAGCTTCTCAACTTAAATTCTTGAGTCCATCACTTACTTGATTTACAGGAATATCAACATAGGGTAAAGGAGGTAAATATTCTTTCATTTCATATTTTGCACGAATCCATTTCTCTTTCTCTTCCCTATAAATAAAAAGAAGAAAAAAGATAAATGTGAATAACATTTTTATGACAACAAAAAAACCACCCAAACAGCAACACACAAAAGAAACAAAAAAAACCCCGTACCCACTTACAACTTAACAATATGTCATATGCATGGGTGTAAGGGTAATACAACTTTATTAGTAGACATGATTCATTGCTCAATCTCTCCTTTAATATTTTTTAAATAATGAAACAAAAAAAACCCAGAGCCCATATCATACCATATGGCCGTGTAGAATTTCACCATACCCTATTTTAGTAATAAATCAATATAAACTCCTGTACATAGGGTAAATAGGAGATCAATCAACAGATTAACTTCAGAATAAGATTAAAAACCATCCATGCATTTAAATTGTCACTTTGTTATATAAACGACGCACCCCTACTCCCACAAATCCTATCTTTGGCCCCCTAACACTTTCCCTTTCTTTAGAAAATGATCTTTATATCCATGTTCCATCTTCTTTCAGTGGTTCACTATATGATTTGAGTACCAACCTGGGACTACTCTGTGCTGGTTTAGGTCTACCCTTGGTGTTGGCCTCCCACACACTATTGACAGTACTGTTCCCTATAGATATCATTACTTTAACTATATCAGAACTGAAATGAAACAAAAAAAACAAACATATTTCATAAATGCGAATAGGGTAGCTTGATGTCTCTAGGGTCGTTCATAATCATAATCAGTTTTGCTTATCTTGGGTTTGAAAAGCAAGGTAAGAAGTATGTAAAAATACATATGTACAGTGAAAGCTGATAATTAAAATGCGGGTCAATTGGACCGATTCATCTGTGACCAAATTCTACCTATGTATAAGTTATACTAGTTCATTGGAACACCCGCCAGTTAATTGGAATGGGGAAAGTGGTCATCATCTCAAATCGAGAAAAGTGACATTGGAACAAAAAGACCACTGTAACAAAATAATTTCTACCAATTATCAGGTGTTAGATTTAGGTGGAGTCATTGATCATTAGATCTATACCATGCAAGCACATGAATGTTTATATGGTATCTGTGGCTACATGCATAGCATGAACTTGTAAATTAAGCAACGCAATGTTAGAGAACTATGAATAGATGGCTGGCAGGCCTCATTGAAATTGGTCATAAACATAATCAATGACAAGATGAAGCTTACATTGTGTCGGAAGCAAGTGAAATAAGCGAGTTTATCATTTACACTTTGCCCACTTCCTTTCCTAAGGGTTCTCTCTCTCTCTCTCTCTCTCTCTCTCTCTCTCTCTCTCTCTCTCTCTCTCTCTCTCTCTCTCTCTCTCT